>JAZAVI010000415.1:0-115876 GCA_036326025.1 Chrosomus eos | reverse complement strand
TTATTAAACCGCCTCATTCTGAATCAATCAGCCGTTTGAACGAATCGTTTACATTAACGACTCAATGACTCGCTCATTAAGATGGCCGCCTGCCCCCTCCTACTGGCGGTTTAGTTTCAAAGTATCATTCTTTTCAACATTCCTTGTATATTCAAAAAAATATTCAAAATAATCTCATTTAATACAGTTATAATTTTTCAATGTAAATTATTTAATTTGATTGGTAACAGACTAGTGTCTTATTATTTTAATTGAATGTATTGATAAAATGTAAGAATTTTAAATTAAATTTAGAGCATACATTAAATAAAATTAGGGGGAAAATGCCCTTTATAAAGGTACAAAAAATTATTCCGGTAAGAGTGTTTTCAAAAATGAAACATTGACAATAAGTTTAAAGGGAGTAAAGCCTCTGTTTAGGCTATAAAGAAAATGTAATTTTGCCAAAAGAAGAACTTTTAATTTAAATAAATGTTAATTGTGTGATATGTTACCATATTATCATGCTTAATTGAATAATTGTAATGTGATGATCAGATGCAGATATCTAAATCAAAGAATATGGGTGGTTGGCGGGTGGATTATTATTTATTTTTAACAACAGATTCGAGTGACTCAAAGTGCACCAGATTACTGAATTTATCTTTAAAATTTACAAAATTTTCTCCCGGGGGGGCATGCCCCCGGACCCCCCTAGTGTTAAAATATTACCACCTCCGCCTCATTTTTAGCCAGGAAAAACCCTGCATTTGTTTTAATTCTTAGCTCAATTTAAAAATTTAACTTACCAAAATTGAAAAGTAAGACACACTTTTCATGCAAATTTGTTCTAATTAGAGATGGATCACGATGGCTGACAAGTAATCCTACAACTGATTAGTCAATTAGCTAGACTGACAGAATAAAAAAAAGTTTCAATCTTAATTTACCTTAAACTCACACAGTACGATTTTGGCCATGATTTTGCCACTGAGACAAGTGTGATTGTAAAGGATTTCTCGTCAAAGGGCAAAATTGTCTTTGAGTGCATATTGTGACATGTTTGTACGCCGATGACGAATTAATGGTCTTGGCAATGACTCTTAGTCTCCGACAATGTTCAGGTAGTGTGAAAAAAATAAAGGTCACACTTTGACAGCTCTAACTGCTCACATTTTAAACAAATAGGACCAGGGCTGTGTGTTTCATCGAAATATTAATACAATTGTGATGTGAGCATACACAATTTCTAAACTGCAGAAAGCATGATTTTCTGCCACACTGTAAAATAAGTTAAAATAATAATAATAATAATAATAATAATAATAATAATTGGCCAAATGACTGGCAACCGTTGCCAAACAAAACCATACCATTAAATTAAAATATCCTAATTTAAATAAAGGGCAACAAATTTTACAGAAATTTATATTAAATGTTTTACAGAAAAATACTGTTATTTTAGAGGTATTTCCTGAATTATTATTAAAAAATAAATATTAAAAAATGACTGGTAGCAACAACGACTGCCAAACAAAAAAACATAAAATTAAAGCAACACTATGCAGTTTTTCAACCTTCATAATTTATTTCCAAGATCCTTGAGATGGTACATCGACTTACAATAGGTTGAATGACACGTCTGCCATAGCCTGACAGTGTCTGTATCGCTTTTACTGGCACTACGTAACTTCGGGGTTCGGGTAGTAACCCGAGCACAAAAAGAACTACAAAATTTGACTGTTTTACGGCATACCTCACTTCCCCCACCACCCCCCACTTCCTCAAATTCTGATGTGAGGGCCATAGTGTTTGTTTGTCGTCTGTATGTTGTTGTCATGGCCGAAGCAGCAACTAAAACGAAGGCAAAGGTTTTGTCAGAGGAGACTAGAAAGAGAAAAAGGGAGTGACAAAATAAAAGGCCGGACGAGGATCTATAATAGTGCGCACATGCTCAGTAACATGTGTCAGTTCAGTTCAGTAAACTGTTGGAGTTACTGGAGTAACATACTCCGGGATATTGTTTATTTCGAGTCGGAGGGACTGTGTCAGGCATGTCCAAAAGTGAGTAACTTTATTCGTGGATCAGCGCTGCCTGACGCAAGACGCAAACTGTTTTAAACGATTCAGTCCGACTTAGGCTACGTTCACACTGCAGGCTGAAACGACCCAATTCCGATTTTTTTGCCCCTATGCGACCTGTATCTGATCTTTTCATGACAGTCTGAATGATACATATCCAATCTTTTCAAATGCGACCCAGGCCACTTGGGTATGTGGTCCAAATCCGATATGCATCCGATCTTTTGAAATGCGACCTCAATCTGAACAGCCAGGTCACATGTATCCGACCCGCACGCCATTGATATGCGACAAACGTCATAATTATGCGTTGAAGTAGGCGGGAATGAGAAGATAAACAAGTTAGCTATCGTACGATAGCACGCACCTGTAGCTAGCCAATACACTCCAATGCGTTGCACTGTTATGGTCCGCCGCAGACGTGTCTCTTCCCGTGACAGAGTTAATCGAAGGCGCTTAACCATAATCGAAGGTGGATCTGGTCATTCGGAAGTTACTAATGAATTCTGTATTAGTGAAGCCACTCACATCAGTATCCCACCACTCCTGGCTGCGACTCCGCACCCACACAAATAACTTTAATATTGCTAAACGAGCTCCACTGTTGACATTCAGGTTTAACTACTTCAACAACAAGTGACGTCGTTGACCGTTGAGTACTCTTCTGCGCATGCGGATATCTTCTGGGTCATTTCACTTTCACACAGGAGATCACAAAAGGTTGCATTTAATTGGAAATGTGAACGCCTTGTAAAAAAAATCTAATTTTTTCAAAAAATCGGATTTGAGCATTAAGCCCCTGCAGTGTGAACGCAGCCTTAGTGTACTGGTTCGACCAGTTCACAAAAAAATAGAACCTGTTCAAAAGAACGATTTGTTCACAAACTGACCATCACTGATCACTAATATCGAGCCAGAAATGCACGTGTATCCCCTGGTGTAACCATGACAGATTTTACGACAGTAGTAGACGACAATACTGTTTCCCAACTGTAGAGGGACTCAGAGAGCAAAAGTAAGATATCCTAATTTGGGGTTGTGGTCAACTAAGTACTTTGACAGATTTATATATATATATATATATATATATATATATATATATATATATATATATATATATATATATATATATATATAATTGATACCTGAATTATATTTATTTTTATATATTATCTGCATATGTATTACTTATTAGCACTCATCTCCATGAAAAGAGTTCTGCAAAAGAGAAAAACTTGACGACATAATTTAGATTGTTGAAATATCTGATACACACACATATATATATATATATATATATACACACACACACATATATATATATATATATATATATATATATATTATATATATATATATATATATATATATATATATATATATATATATATATATATGTTTGGTATCGTTGAGAAGCGCAGCATTCCAACTTTGTGAATATTCATAGTGATTTCTCGCTGGCATGGGTCTGAACCAATGAAATGTGATTTTCAAACTCATGCTGAACAAAACGACCTTACTCACACTGACTGACAAGTCCAAAGCGTGCGCACAAAGACGCCTCTCAGACAGCAAGCTATCCCGCCTTAGAAATGTTTTGAACAACTTCAGTGGAGAAAGGCATGTAGTTCATCATAACATTGTAATATACATCATATACATAATTCACCCGCTATATTGCTAAATGTATCTGATTTTTCATATCAACAGAAAAAAAACTGGCTTTTCTTGAGAACCTCCTGCTTCAGAGCATAGTGAAGATGATATGCTAAAGCCCGCTAGCACATTGATGTGATTGGTTACAAGGTAGTTTGTGACGTAAGAAACATCGGCGTTTTCAAACCGTGTTTTTGAGATTGTTTTTTTTTTTTTAAGGAAACAGTTTTAAGGAAAGAAAATATTCAGAAATGGTGTTGACATACATTTGCACATGGCTTGTCTTAAAGCATATTAAAAACACCACATAGACATATAAACAACATTTAAAACCCTAATTTTCATCACGGGGGTCTTTAATTCATATGCTGTCAGCCTCAATGTTAATCAAACAATTGTGGTATCATGAGAAAAAAGTTGAATTTTAAAAATTTTTCTCAAAATTTACTTTGCTGACTATCGACTTCAAATAGGTGTAGCTCAGTCATTTCTTGTCTGTTGAAGGTTTTTAATAAAGAATGTGAAAACAATTCAAACAAGCTCATTGTGACTCAGTGTGCGACCATCTTGGCTACAAATTATCATACAGTCTGACATGAAACACTTTAAACTGCCTTGTCTTTGAGACCATATCATACAATCATTGCATTATCTTAAAGGTTTAAAAATGCTATATGGTATAATGGGTTTTACAACTCTCAATTTTCTCTCTCTCTTTTTTTATGCGAACATGTCTCACGTGTGTAACACTTTACCGCACTTTTTCTGTCTCGGTACCTACTGTACCTCTTAGACAGTTTCCTCTTGGAAATTTTGCGCCCTGTAATTATTAGGGATGGGCATTCGATTAAATTTTCTTAGTCGATCGTCGGGAGAATTAACGATCGACTATCGATTAATCATTAATATTTTTATTTTCAAATTCATTATTTATTTAACTTTTTATAAATTAAAAATTCAATGAAAATACAAAAATACAGCGTGTTTTTCCTCGATTAGATCTTTATTAGGCTACAAGATGATCAACTTGTGGCAGTTAAACTGGACGTTCGGTTATAGGCTAAACTTGAAGATATGCTGCGGTGCTAGTCTAACACAACAGAACCTGCAGCTGCGAGTTGGCATCTTAAACAGAGACCCTCGTTTGTTCCTAAATAATTAAAAATCATGTTAAACAATAACTTAACCAAAAACATAATAATACTTAGATCTGACAGGTTTTGTCAAAATCTAACTCAAAACTATCCAAGGCACGGAAGAAAGAATGAGAGAGATTAGCCTAAGTTACCTTACAATCAATTAGCCTAGCTAGGCTACTAAACAAAGCCTCATAAAAAATAACTAGTAACTCACATACAACTTCTACACCAGTCTACTGATTTTTGTTGAGAAATTTGTTGATGACATGATCTGGGGTCAGACGCGACCGCAACCTGGTGACCGTCAAGCGTGTTTACATTTTCGCCTGGCTCTTCCCCGCGAGTCTCCGCAGAGAGTGCTCGCGCACCTCCCCAAACGGACGAGGCGTTTATACTCGACGCGCTCGCCTGTGAAACACCGAATACCACAATGACATAATTTTTGCCGCGCTCACCTTCGCGCTCGGGCGGACGCGTCGAGTGTAAACAAGGCTTCAGTCCAGCCGCTGAAAAAACACCCGCTCTGATGGGACTGACGTTGCCGGGATGCACAGGAACCTCTGCGCTAGCTTGACCAGCCACTTTCCACTCACACTGCGCAGCAGCATTAGTTTAATGATAATCGATAACAAATTAACGTGATCGACGAAATTCTTAACGATCAATAATCGATCGTCGATTAATTGTGCCCATCCCTAGTAATTATACCCATTTGAGTGGTCTACTGAACCCGTTTAACCGTTTTATGCAAGGGTGAAACTTATGTAAATGTTGCCAAAGAAAATAGGGCCAATTATACAGGGCTTTATTAAAGGGTTAGTTCACCCCAAAATGAAAATTAAGTCATTAATTACTCACCCCCATGCTGTACCAACCCCGTAAGACCTTCGTTCATCTTCGGAACACAAATGAAAATTTTTTTGATTAAATCTGAGAGGTACATCACTGCTACATAGGCTGCCAGGGAATGAAACTTGACGGCCCCGAAAAGTTATTAAAGAAATCGTTAAAAGAGTCCAACTGACTACAGTGGCTCAATCTTAAGTTTATCGAGCTACGAGAATACTTTTTGAGCGCAAAAAACAAACAAAAATAGCGACTCTATTCAAGTATTCTCTTTGGGCCTGGAGATTTCACGCATTGTTATTGCGCAACGCTTCTGGTTGAACGTCACACGCATCACACACATGACCAGCGTCGGCCAATAGTGAGCCTGCGTGTGACGTACAACACAGAAGCGCTGCGCTGTTACACTACGTCAACAGCTTAGGAGAATGACACGGAAGAGAAGAGATGGTAGAATAAAGTCGTTATTTTTGTTTTTTTTTTCGCACAAAAAGTATTCTCGTCGCTTGATAAACTTATAGTGGAGCCACTGTAGCACATTCAATATTTAAACATTTTCTTTAATGACTTTCTGGGCCGTCAAGTTTCATTCCCTTAGGCAGCCTATGTAGCAGTGATGTACCTCTCAGATTTAATCAAAAATATCTTCATTTGTGTTCCGAAGATGAACGAAGGTCTTACGGGGTTGGTACAGCATGAGGGTGAGTAATTAATGACTTAATTTTAATTTTTGGGTGAACTAACCCTTTAAGACTAATTGACTAGTCATTGAGACAACCCGGCCAACTATAGTCAGTTTTAAAACTATGCAGATCACTAATTCTCTAGTCTTACAAATGTACAAATTCACAATGTTTCAAACCTATACAAAAATAATCTGTATATCGTTTGTCCTGCTCCATCTCAAATATGCCGGATCACTTCAATCTTTTTCTGTCATTATGATAGACGATGACAGAATGTGACTTCCCTCATATTCACACAAGAACATGAAGTTCAGTTCCTCTATGTTTCATTAGTATAAGCCATGGGACTGAACCCACCTTTTATAAAGATGCACTCCCTTAAGTGCACTGCTCAGCACTGAGGGATGCAAAATGCCTGACCCTTCTAGAAAGAGGTGGTCCACTTCCTTGCCTTTGGTCACAATTGAGACAGATGACTGGGCATACATACATTAGTCACATGGATGAGAGGGCTCCCATGCCTCTGGAAAGACTACTCAGTATTCATGTCATGCTGGCCTTCCTCACATCACCACGTGCATGCAATGGATGGAGATCAGAAAGACGCCTTTAAAGTCGCCTCTAATGCTAATCTGCTCTTAGTTAGCATGAACTTAAAAAGGTTCAGCTGATTAATGGCCCTTATCTTGTGGTGATCTTTGGGCCTGATCTTCTTGCTACGGGAAATACATGTGTTTCCATGTGCTCGAGACTTACCGAATTCGATATTGAGAGAAAAAAAAAAAAGATCTAAACGCCAAAGCAAAAGGCACGTTTTTTTTTTTTTTTTTTTTTTCAAAGGGAAACTATATATTGACCATGTCCAAGGCCAATACATGCACAATGGAGAGGGATTAATTTTTGATCTGAGGTTCCCTTTGAAGAGCAGGAACCCACATATATTATTGAAAGTATTCTGGTGCAGGCTGATGAACAGTCTGCAATCACAGACAGACATCCCTGCTTGGAATATTTTTTCTCATTGATACACAGTCCTTTTCTCAGATGTCAGTGTTCTGAAATAACATGAATCACGTTAGTTTGGTTCTGGTAACTTTTGTTACCTACTACGCCCTTCAGCTTTGATCACAGATATAATGTTTTAAATCAGCAGCATCTTTCAGAGGGTATTCACCTTTGCAAGCTTCCACATGAGATGATAGCACAAAGTAATGATGCTAGTTCTTTGAATTTCAATGTCTTTTCAGAGGTTTTAAAGGTTGAAAGATAATTCAAGAGCAACTTCTGAACCGCTGACCTCCTAAAACGACAGCTACATTATCACTAGCAACTGCCTTAACAAAGAGGTGCCACTCTGGCATTTCTTCTAGAGCTTTTTCACTTTGCCCCAAGGACATTTCATAGTGTGAAAATACATGGCACATAATTAATCATTGTCTTTTAAATGCATAATAAAAAAGTTAAATGGGTAGTTCATCCAAAAAATAAAATCCTGTCATGATTTACTCAGCCTCATTTCGCTCCAAACCTATGTGAGCTTGGCAGAATGTTCATGCTGCTCTTTTTTTTGAATGGTAACCAGCCGCTCCCAAGTTGCATACACAAACATACATATATGATTTATAGTGGGTTCACTTTTTTGGTGTAGATAGTGTCTAGCTTTCGCCTGCCATGTTCTCCGATACAATTTTGTGTAGCAGTTATAGCAACTAGGGATGCACGATATATCGACCACATATCAATATCGGCCGATAAATGGTCTTTTTTGATGTTATCCTTATCGGTCCGATAAGAAAATTGGGCCGATATATCAAAGCCGATAAATAATAGATTATTTACTTCAGTTGAGAGATGCGCGCTGTTCGCCATGATGATTCTGAATGATTGGATTCACTTCGAAAAGGAAGATGTTCAGTGCAACATGTGCAGCACACATCTGTCACAAAGGCTTCATAACATTATAATAAAAACACGTATGCAAAAGATATATGAATTATTGTTCGCCAGTGTTTCAGCGCGACAAGCGCGCTGAGGAAAGAGCGCGTCTATGGAGTTAAGCCTTCATGACCAGCACATTAAAGTTCTCTTGAGCATTCGCAGCATTCTGTGCCATTGTAAGTTGTAATATGTTTATTTTGTGTATATAGGCCTATATATCTGATTATAGGAGGCGTTTGGTTGAGTTTCATTGTACCGGTGCTTCATTGTACCGCGCTTCATTGTACCGGTGATCATCTTTATAGCGTGCGCGCAGCTCAAACAGCAATGCACATTTATAACTATAATTGGGATTGTCATCTACATGCCATTATAATGAGAACACTATTGTAATAAAACGTTGTGAATTCTCTGGGTTTAGTTGCCGTTTCAGCGCGTTGTTGTGGGAATAGCGCGTCCAGAACAGGATTATCCTGCACATTATGACCAGCACAAGTTCGATTGTGCATTCACGTCATTTTGTGCAGATAAGTCATAATATAAAGCTAATGTAATAGCATATAAATATCTGATTAATCTCACATATCATGCGTTTCGTGGATTTAAACAACCTAGAATATTCTTCAGTTTCCCGCTGCTCGTTCTCTTCAGCTTCAGCGCGCGCAGATTAAACAACAATGCAAAACACTCAAAGCTATGATTTGCACTGTCATATAATTATATTCACCATTGTAATAAATTTGTAAATTCTTTGGGTTTGCATTCTTCAGCAACCGTCGAGTTGATTATCCTTCTAGCAAAGCGATTCAGTTTAACGTTTGTTCTCTTCAGCTTCAGCTCGCGCAGCTCACACAGCAATGTCATTTAAACAGTAACTAAGCTATTAAAAGATGTTTACTATTAAGGTACTGTAATATTAAAATTGTTTATTTTTTTCACAAACATTGCATTATAATTAATAACTAAAATTATTTTGTTCTCAAATTATTTTCATCAACGATATGGTTTGATTAAAATAATTTCCTTATTGTCCGTGCGGAGGCGATTCCATTTTATTGATCCATGGCACAAGCATTTTGTTTCTTTATATGCAGCCCAATGCTAGCCTATCTAATGACTTGTTTGCAATATTTAGGTATTTTATTTTTTGTTAGGCAATAGATTTTTTGATAACACTTTTCAATAAGGTCTCATTTGTTAATGCATTAAGTAACAGAGAGCAATAGCCTTAGATAATCAAATATGTGTGTTCATGTTAGTTAACAGTGCATTGACTAATGTTAGATAAAACTTTCTTAAAAATGTCTTATAAAATTGTTGGTTTATGCTAACTAATGCTAACAAAATTAAACCTTATTATAAAGTGTTACCATTTTTTAAAGGTGCCCTATAATGGTTTTTTATTTTATTTTATAATGTTTCCTGGGTTGCCCTTATAATGTTAGTATGTTTTTAGATCAAAAATAGTCATAATGGGAAGGAAGAGGAAGATCTGGGGGAGATCTGGGGATTTCGTTCACGGAAGAATTGTGGGGGAATGTTCTTGACAAAGTACACCACTCTTCAATTTGCGCCAGGCATGGATTGATCCAGTGTAAAATTTTACATCGTACTCATTTGACTAAGACCAGGCTCTCTAAGATGTTTAACAATATTGACCCGACTTGTGACCGCTGTCACCAGGCAGCGGCAACACATATACATATGTTTTGGTCTTGTCCTGTCCTAACAACTTATTGGCAAAAGATTTTTGACTCTTTGAGTGAGGTCTCAGGGAAGAGAATAGTGCCTGAAGCTGTTACAGCACTTTTTGGGGTAATTCCGGTCGCATTGTCATTGTCTGCAGAGCTCAAGATGTTCATAGCCTTTGTTAGTTTGTTAGCAAGGCGTTTGATACTTTTGAAATGGAAGTCTCCAACACCTCCATCACACATCCACTGGATTAGGGATGTCCTTTACTTCGCCAAACTGGAAAAAATTAGGCATTTGTTAAGGGGCTCCCAGGCTAAATTTTCAAAGACGTGGGACCCTTTTTTTGAATATGTTGGGAAGTTGACCTTCCCAGACAATCCTGAGTAAACTTAGTGTCCCACGTTTTTTGCGGCAAATGACTGGGCAGTAATCTTTGGACTGTCACTCACAGCTATTAGTTGTTGTTGTTTTTGTATTTTTTTTTTTTTTTTTTTTTTTTTTTTTAATTATTATTGTTATTTATTCTTTGTTGATTCTTGGTATTTATGTTTTTGTATTTTTTGTATGTGGAGGGGAATGTTGTTTGTTTGTATTTCATGTTAAAATTTAATAAAGAGATTGATGGAAAAAAAAAAATAGTCATAATTTAGAAATAAAAGGCATTTTTCCTAGCCTGATTTTAGTCTCTGATTTGAACACTCTGTTTGAAGGGGCGTGTCTGCTGTGAGAACCGGCCACTGCTGTGATTGGCTGACATGCTTGCATATGAAATATGACATGTGAAACTCTCTCGAATACTTTCACTACAGCTGTTATATACGTTTTAACTATTACAGCTATCGAGATTAACGAATCGTGAGATGTTTTTAAAGTATTCAAATCTATTTCCATCACATAAAATGTTGCTGTGATGAGCATTGAGCAAGCAGATGACAGTTTGTTGATCGCGAGACAACGCAGTTTCTCTCTCTCATGCTTTCACCAATGCAAACGATGACATACAGTAAGAGCTTCGTTGTGCAGTGTAACAGCGTCAGATTTCATAATGAGTTTGGCAAGAGAGATAAACTCGTGCTGTGTGGATTGTTCTTTGACCGCTTTCTGTATAGTTTATTCACTGAGAATTAGCCTATTTAACGTTAGTTATGTAGCAGCTATGCTCGTTACTTGGAGTTTGCTTTTGTTACTGTACTAGGATCTTGCGCTGGATCTAACACAGTGTAAATTATCTTTAATAAAATCACTACTTACCGGTTGCGGGAATATAGTCGGAATTACCCCCTTCTTCAGTTTGAGACGCTGAGAGAAGCTTGATATTGTCCGTGGTTCGAAAATAAGTCTGTGGTGAAATGGGCAGAGTAAACTAACAACTTGACCTCACATTCCCTGCACAGCCTGAACATAGCATTTATTTCCATGATCTGCCATTTTCTCTCTGATCCTCCTCGCTTGTTTCGATGACTCGGCTGCGCAGTGCTTCATTGAGGGTGGGATATGCAAATCCTTGGAGGCGTGATCCCCGACAGTTGCGTCACAGTCGGTATTATGTGGAGATTCGCCTGTTTTTCAGGGGTGTTTTTAAAAAAACGAGATTTAAATAAAAAGGAGAAAACAATGGTGTTTGAAACTCACTGTATGTTATGTCCATGTACTGAACTCTTGTTATTTAACTATGCCAACATAAATTCAATTTCACATTCTAGGGCACCTTTAATAAAGAAAGTTGCCCAGTGTAAAATTAATTTTAAAAGTTGGTTCAAACTAGGCTATACTGTAGTATATGTTTGATTTATATTAAAAGTGTTTGAGACAAGGCTTTTAATTGTGAGCCTTTTGTTTATGTATACAGGCTATCAAAGTATATAAAAAATTTAATTTAGATTTATCGGCCAATATATCGGTTATCGGCTTTCAAATGTAAAGAATTATCGGTTATCGGTATCGGCCAAAATGTTCATATCGGTGCATCCCTAATAGCAACATACTGCATCTTCTTTTTTCCGCTTTATTATAGGTGGCAACCAGTTTGAAGGTGCAATACCACCACCTACTATATTGGAGTGTGAACCAGTTACTGGAGCTTGATTTTTTACAATATTATCTGTAGTATTAACATGATATCAATATTTACTAAATGTAACAGTGTACTGCTACACCTCTAAATATATCTTTGACAAGAAAAACAAGAATGACAAACAAATATTTATTGAACCATTAAGCCACTGCGTTAAATTTTCACCACAGAGGCTATGCATATATTCAAAATATGGTGCGTAAAGTTGATCTGACATCTTTCGTGATCTATAGTTTAAATAAAACGATACGCGTATGGAATTACATGAAAGTGAATAAATGATGGATGATCTCTTTAATATAAAGTTATCAAGGGTATATGGAAGAAGAGACAAAAAAGAAAGATACATTCTGCATTATATATATATTTTTTTCTTTTCAGCAATCATTTTGATAAGGATAAGAAATGCATGGTGCATGCAAATAAGCAGTGATGCTGCAAACATGCTAAGTGCTGAATGGTCACTCTCCTTCACTTTTTCTATGTCCTTTTCTAAGTCTTTTGGATCCTTCTTCCACTGCTGTTTCATTGTTCCACTCCTCTATTTCTTTTATATATGCACACAAACAGACTGAATGTTGGAGCTCACAGTTCACTTTAAGGCAGGCGTGTGATGCAGCATAATTTGTTATTCCCTTGATCACTCTGTCGATTCCTTCTCAGCGGCACTTTCATATCTTATCGGGAGAGATGCCGTTTTAAAGAGGTCATGAACTGCATTATTTTATAATGTTTCCTGGGGTGCACTTATAATGTTAGTATGATTTTATTTTTTAATTTTTTTTTTTTATCAAAAATGGTCATAATTTAGAAATAAAAGGCATTTTTCCTAACCTGATTTTAGCCCTCTGATGCATTGCACGTCTTTGCACACATGTTCTGTAGATCTGCGATTGAAAGTTACGTCTTCCGATGGCTCATTGACGTATCACGTTCTGTGCACTATGACCCCCGGGTGTGTCGCATGTTGTGACGTCACAAGCTGCGTCATTTGACCATGCGTTTGACTCACGTTTAACTCCCGTTTGACTCCCATTTGCTATATGTTCCTTCTTATCGTTATTGTCTTTTTACCATTGCTTTATTTTATCATTTCTTTCTCCTTTAGACATTCACAAATACAAGCACATTCACACACACACACGCACGCGCGCACGCACGCAACGTTATGTCTAAACGAAAGTACACGGACGCAGAGATTTTGGAAATACTAATTGCGTCCGATGACGATGAACTCTCCGTCTGCACGTCTATTTATTTTATATTTGAACCAATTCAATGTTAAATCATCATTCAAAAGCAAAATGTTATCTGTTTGACCACAAATGTAATTGAATATTTAACATGGCATCCCCCCCCCCCCTTTTTTTTTGAATGAGTGTGAAAATGAGTGTATCTTAAAAACTAATTTATGTAAACAGTTCAAATCAATTCTGTATAGTTTAAAATTGTTGTATGCACGTTTTTCACATTGAGGTTGACATTTATCCATTTTTTGTATTGAATAAAATATGTAAAAAAAAAAAAATATTAAAATTGTTTTTCTTTTTGTTTATTGCACTTTTGAGATATTTATCTAGTTACTATTGATTTATTACAAACATAGCCTTCAAATTGGGAGAGTAACGATTATTTTGATGTATGGCATATGAAAATGCTCAAAAGAATGACAGCACAGCATGTAAAAATACAAAGATATACTCTGGTGGAATTGTTCTATGGCAGGTCATAAACGGTTAAAGGGTTAGTTTGCCCATTTAAGACATGAAGTTGTATGCAATCCTTACCAGCACTACACTGACCCACTCTGTAGTCACCTCCCTGGTCAGAGTTCTGGCCGCTGGAAGTTTTTCAAGAAAGTACTCCCGGTTAGTTCTCTTACGAGAGTATCTCTCGTACTGCGTAATATCTTACGCTATGGGGAAAACTCTTTTCCACGAGATATTGAAGCCAAAAATTATCCTTAATTTTTTATTAATGTAAAACGCTTTGCAGCAGCAAGCAGACATAGGCGAGACAGCTCGCGCGCCTATTGGCTGCCCTGCGGCAATAGCAGCAGCCTATCGAGAGAGGTTCTGCGTGACGTCACGACGAATGGGGGCCTTTCGCGCCCATATCGTCACGTCCCGCCAGAAAGGGCGTGGTCTCGCCCCATATCTAGGCTCGATAGCTGCTCTTACGTTGATTTTCATCTCTTCAGCGAAGCCTCCCGCATCGCTGGATCCAGAGTGAGAAGCCGCGCCGTCGACCTGTAGCCTTCAGCGGGACGTGCCATCGAGCCTGGAGTCGCTGGCCTCGCCGCCTTCAGCCGCCGTACCTGCTGCGCTTTCCGGCGTACATATCGTTTCCTCTGCTTAGAGTTTGTGTGATTGCATTATCTGCCTTTTTTTCCCACCCCTCTAAAAGAGCGGCGTCTTTTTAAAGATGCCTTCCTGTGGTTCTTGCCGAGCCCCACTCAGCGATGAGGACCGCCATGTCATCTGCGTGTCCAGCCTGGGTGAGGATCACGCGGCCATCGCGCTCGCTGACGGCGGATGCCATCATTGTGAACGTTTGCCTATGGTGACTCTGCGGACTCGCCTAGCTGCGTTATCCGAGCCCGCATCCCAGCCTGCCGTGACGCCGCGCCGCAAGAAGCGCCGCGCCCAGCGCGCGCCCGAGCTATTTCCAGCCCGCCAAAGCTCGCCGGTTCGCCCGCCAGCTTCGCCGGCTTCGCTCGAGTCGCCCACGGACGGACAGTGGCCGCCGTCTGCCGCCGCGTCCGCACTTGAGCTCGACGAACTTACCGGAGACGGCATTGAAACTGAGCCGATTCGTCCGCTCTCTCAAGCCGTGGATTACATCGGCCTCGACTGAAAGGCGCTCGCGCAACTAACGCGCAATAGGCTGGACGGACGCTTTCTCGGGAAAGACGAAGCTCCGTCACAGTCGAGACCCGCGCCTTTCCCCCCTGAATGGTGAGAAACATTTGTGGCTAACTATCCGAGATGACGGAAGCTGAGCGCTCCGTGTTCCTCGACGTTCTCGCTCTGCTGGACGCCGCCCCCCTCAGCGCGGGCCCCGGCCGAGGATTGAGATAAAGCCCGAGGTCTCAAGGCCTTCCTAGTCTCTCTAGGAAAGCGACGGTGTTCAGTTCCCGCTGCGGCCGGATTTCCACCAAAACTTCTCGCTCGTTCAGTTCCAAGCAATGTGACTGTTCCAGTGTATTTCGCAGTGAGCAAGCTGGTTCCACAGCCCGCTTGCCTGCGCACAAAGGCCGTCGTTTCGGCTAACTAGCAGCGCCGCCAGGCCCGAGATCAAACACCGCGCTCTCGCTCTGCTGGACGCCGCCCCCCTCAGCGCGGGCCCCGGCCGAGGATTGAGGTAAAGCCCGAGGTCTCAAGGCCTTCCTAGTCTCTCTAGGAAAGTGACGGTGTTCAGATCCCGCTGCGGCCGGATTTCCACCAAAACTTCTCGCTCGTTCAGTTCCATGCGTTGTGACTGTCCCAGTGTATTTCGCAGTGAAGCAGCCGGTGTCTCAGCCCGCTTGCCTGCGCACAAAAGCCGTTTCTATGGCTACCCAGATAAATCCAATAAAGAGTGCATTTTCTGGTGTCCCGGCCACGGCCGATGGTGTTACGAGTGTTGTAAGAATGCCCACGTCCCAGTGCCCATTCCCACACCCAGACACAGCCCGCCATGGTGCAGGGCTAGCACAAATAAAACCAACTCATGTTGGTTGTGCAGAAAATGTAGTGAACGCGCCCATACTATGCCCGCTTACACTACATGATGCGTGTCCCTTGGTTTCTGTAAAAACGAAACTAACACACATTTAGTCGGCGCGAGCCGACAGTGTTCTCAGTGCAGTAAATGTGCCCGCTGTCCCGCATTTCCTCACTGACACGCCGAATCCCACGGGATTCACCCCCGCTCGCTTTCTATGCACAACCCGTCACAGAGAAGCTGAGCGCGGCCAGGCTGCCCGCTGTGATTAGCGCGCACCTCGCACGCTGTGAACACAGCGTTGATTCAGTCGGCGCGAGCCGAGTGTTCTCCGTGCTGAAAATGTGCCCGCTGTCTCGCGCCCGCATTTCTCACAGACACTCCGAATCTCACGGGTTTCGCCCCCGCTCGTTTTCTCTGCACAACCCGTCACAGAGAAGCTGAGCGCGGCCAGGCTGCCAGCTGTGATCAGCGCGCGCCTCGCACGCTGTAAACACAGCAGTGATTTAGTCGGCGCGAGCTGACAGTATTCTCAGTGTAGTAAATGTGCCCGCATGTAGTAAATGTGCCCACATTCCCTCACACGCGCCGAATCCCACGGGATTCGCCCCGCTCGCTTTCTCTGCGCGTCCCGCCATAGAGAAGCTGAGCGCGGCCAGGCTGCCCGCTGTGATCAGCGCGCCCCCCGCCTCGAACGCTGTAAACACGGTGTTGTGTTCCCAGTACACAGGGGCTCTCGAGCCGCCGTCCTGCCGCGGCCAGAGCCCAGATTTCATTCTACCCCTAGCTATTCACGCAGATGCGTGGTCAAGGCTTCCCGGGGTATCAGAATGGGTGTTGAACACTATAACGAGAGGCTGTTCGCTACAGTTCGCTCGACGCCCCCGCCGTTATACGGCGCGAGTCGAAACTACGGTGTAAAGCGAAGTGTTTCATCTACTTCGAGCCGAGATAGCGAAACTACTGAGAGAAGGGGCTATAGAACCTCTATCTCATGGCGAAGGGGGCTTATACAGCAGATATTTTCTGGTACCGAAAAAAGATGGTGGGCTCAGACCCATTCTAGATCTGCGACTGCTGAACAGAACGCTTGTGAAGCGCCAGTTCAGAATGCTTACGACCAGGAAAATCCTCGCGCAAGTGCGCCAAGGAGACTGGTTCATGTCAATAGATCTGAAAGACGCCTATTTTCAAATACAAATAGCGTCCCATCACAGGCGATTCTTGAGATTCGCCTTCGAGGGCCAGGCATATCAATACACAGTCCTGCCGTTCAGCCTGTCCCTAGCACCCCGTACGTTCACGAAGTGCATGGACGCGGCCCTCGCCCCCCCTGAGACTTCGGGGCATGCGAGTTTTTGAACTACTTGGACGATTGGCTGATTCTAGCTCGTTCACGAACGGAGCACATAGAACACAGGGCCGCATTACTCGAGCACCTCGAGGAGCTGGGCCTTACAGTCAGTTGGGCGAAAAGCTCACTGCTCCCCAGTCGGAGAATTTCCTTTCTGGGAACAGTGTTAGACTCGCTATCCATGACAGCACGCCTGTCACCGGAGCGCGGATTGAATATTCAGCACGTCGCGAGATCCTTCCGCCACGGCTCTATAGTCCCGCTCAGAAGGTTTCAGAAAATGCTGGGTCTGATGGCCTCAGCAGCCTCCGTACTCCAGTTGGGCCTGCTCCGCATGCGCCCACTGCAGCTATGGCTAAAAGCACGAGTTCCCCCCAGGGCGTGGACCGCAGGTCTATTTCGCCTCAGGGTCGACCTTCAGTGCATTTCGGCTCTGAAACCATGGAAAGCAACCGACTGGTATCAGTCAGGTGTGAGTCTGGGGATCCCCTCGAGTGTGAAGGTGGTGTCTACGGACGCCTCCACTTCGGGGCAGGGAGCGCTGCTCGAAGGCAGACCGCTAGCTGGCCTATGGTCAGTACGGGAGAAGCTCCTTCACATAAACTGCTTGGAATTAATAGCAGTCGACAAAGCGCTATGGCGCTTCTGTCCCCAGATAAAAGGCCACCACGTATTGGTCCGGTCGGACAACATGTCAGTGGTGGCGTACATAAATCACCAGGGCGGCGTCAGGTCCCGAAACCTTTACAGGCTGACGGAACGCCTCCTGGTCTGGGCTCAGCACAACCTGCTCTCGCTGAGAGCGGCGCATGTGCCTGGTCACCTAAATGTGGGGCCAGACAGGCTGTCCAGAAACAACGTCCCAGCAGGAGAATGGTCTCTGCACCCGCAGACGATCCAGCTGCTGTGGGAAACGTTTGGCAAAGCGCAGGTGGACCTGTTCGCGTCCCAAGAAAACGCTCACTGCCCGAGATTCTTCTCGAAATGCCGGGAGGCGCTGGCCCATGTTGGCCCCGCCGCCCCCTATATGCTTTTCCCCCTGTCTCACTCCTGCCTCAGGTGTTGGAGCGAATCAGGAGGGAGGGATGCCCAGTGCTACTCATAGCTCCGCTCTGGACAAACCAGTCGTGGTTCCCTGTCCTGATGCAGCTGACCAGCGCTGCCCCATGGCCTTTACCGTTGAGGAGAGACCTCCTCTCTCAGGCGGGAGGCTCGATTTGGCATCCTCGCCCGGATTTGTGGTCCCTGCACGCAGGGGCCATCAACGGGTACCCGCTGACCTCCCAGAGGGAGTGTTAAACACGATCGCGCAGGCTAGAGCCCCGTCTACCAGACGGCTCTACACCTCGAAGTGGTCTGTGTTCTCTGCTTGGTGTCAAGCGCAGAGCTTTTCACCTGTAGACTGCGGGGTTACGGAAGTGCTTTCCTTCCTTCAGGAGCTACTGGATAAGGGCAGGACCCCTTCCACGCTCAAAGTATACGTGGCGGCCATAGCAACGTTTGTAAAACCGGTGTCTGGCCAGTCACTAGGAAAGAACGACTTAGTCGTGCGTTTCCCTAGAGGAGCTCGGAGGCTAAACCCTCCCAGGCCCCCTTCAGTCCCGACATGGGACCTTTCCACGGTCTTGGAGGCCATGAAAGGTGCCCCATTCGAGCCAATCCAGTCGTCAGACATGAAACACTTGTCTTCAAGACAGCGTTTCTTATGGCTCTCGCTTCAGTGAAGCGCGTAGGGGACTTGCAAGCGCTCTCAGTGAGCGCGTCATGCATGGAGTTTGGACCTAATGACTCTAAGGTCATACTCAAACCGAAGCACGGCTACGTGCCAAAATCCCTCAACACACCGTTCAGGGCCCAGGTGATTTCCCTGTCTGCCCGTCCGGTTCTCAATGAGGAGAAGGACGCGAGTCTCCTTTGCCCTGTTAGGGCACTAAGGGCTTATGTGTCCCGCTCGTCTGGTTTCAGACAGACTGAGCAGCTTTTCGTTTCGTTTGGCGGCCGTGCTAAGGGACTTGCCGCTTCGAAACAGAGCCTATCCAGATGGATAGTTGGTGCCATAGCGCTGGCTTACACTTCTAAGGGCCTACAGTGCCCTTTGGGTGTTGGAGCGCACTCCACAAGAGGCATGGCCTCCTCGTGGGCATGGTCTAGCGGGGTTACCCTGCAAGATATTGTATGGCCGCGGGCTGGGCCTCGCCGTCTACATTTATAAAATACTATAACCTGGAGGTTCCCGCCTTGCAAGCTAAGCTTTTGGTGGTATAAAGTTCAGTGCTATCTGCCCGCTGTGCGGCTCAGATACTGAGTTTGACCTGCGTATTGCTCACTGACCGGTACAGCAGCTCATTAAAATGTCGACACATTTGTGGCCACCCAGTTCAGGCTGAATGTTCACCCTGACGGTATGGTCTATTTGTCACATGATCAGCTCCTTCGGATGCTATTTACAGGGAATGATGCTTCTAGCCTCTCTTCCCTCACTCTCTGTGAGTTTATGGTGATTATGCATGTTGCATGGTTGCATGTTGCATGTTGCATGGTGTTGGATCCCTACCAGCACGGCGTGTTGCATTGTGTTCCCCATAGCGTAAGATATTACGCAGTACGAGAGATACTCTCGTAAGAGAACGTACTCGGTTACTAACGTAACCTCGGTTCTCTCTAGAGAGGGAACGAGTACTGCGTATCTTGCCGTGCTTGGAATACGCTCTGGTTCGCTTCGGCGATGAAAACCAACGTAAGAGCAGCTATCGAGCCTAGATATGGGGCGAGACCACGCCCTTTCTGGCGGGACGTGACGATATGGGCGCGAAAGGCCCCCATTCGTCGTGACGTCACGCAGAGCCTCTCTCGATAGGCTGCTGCTATTGCCGCAGGGCAGCCAATAGGCGCGCGAGCTGTCTCGCCTATGTCTGCTTGCTGCTGCAAAGCTTTTTACATTAATAAAAAATTAAGGATAATTTTTGGCTTCAATATCTCGTGGAAAAGAGTTTTCCCCATAGCGTAAGATATTACGCAGTACTCGTTCCCTCTCTAGAGAGAACCGAGGTTACGTTAGTAACCGAGTACGTTTCCGGGGCCTCAAAACTGTGCGTTTTTACGTGAAAAAATTATTTGTGTTTCAAATCTTGATTAATTTACCACACAAAAACACGCCAGACAAAATTCATAACTCAGTTTTAATCGGCACTATTTTCTTTCCATTTCTATCAATCCGCTCTGCTATCAACGTCAACAGTGTGCACGTTCCGATCAGCTGTTGATAGCGCGACTCGCTGACAACATGTCTGACTGCGAAACTTCTGATGATGAAACCAATTTTAGCACAATGTCAGACGTAACAGATGATGATGAAAGTAATTTTAACACAACGCCAAAAGGATACCTTTATGAACCGGAGTATACCGATGCCGAACTTCAGCAACAACACCTCAATTGTGTGTCTATTCAATCAAATTGTTTTCTCAGCAAATTGTACCTATATCCCTATATACTGTTTTATTTTAGACATCCTTTCACATTATTTCCACTGGAGTCTAAACATCAGCTTGTTTACTGTACAGTTTAGACATGGGATCATAAAGTTAGTAAATAGAGCTTACCCGTGGTACTGGTACAGCAAAACTCTAAAACTTTAAAATCCGTTTTTTTTTTTCTTTTTCCTCCTTGGTTGGGGATGTAATCGTCTTCGCTGAAGTGAGCACACACGATAATCCTTGATTCTGGATATTTTAGCTCCCGCAGAGTAGCCGATGGCAACCAGCCAAAGCTGTCTCGTAGCTATATCCGAAACAGGAAAACGATGGAATCTGAACGGTGATCCCGGCCGGCACATTCTTGTGGTCACTGCCTGGGAATTTACAAGTTCGCACCATTGTTCATTTTCTACTTTTTACGTCGTTGTCAATCGATTGTGTAAACACTATGGAACAGCTGATCGGAACGTGCACACTGTTGACGTTGATAGCAGGGCGGATTGATAGAAATGAAAAAAGAAAATAGTGCCAATTAAAACTGAGGTATGAATTTTGTCTGGCGTGTTTTTTGTGTGTTAAATTAATCAAGCTTTGATACGCAAATTATTTTTTTCACGTAAAAACGCACAGTTTTGAGGCCCCGGAAACTAACCGGGAGTACTTTCTTGAAAAACTTCCATCGGCCAGAACTCTGACCAGGGAGGTGACTACAGAGTGGGTCAGTGTGTATGCACTATAGTGCTGGTGAGGATTGCATACAACTTCATGTCTTAAATGGGTGAACGAACCCTTTAAAACGCTCTGTTTGAAGGGCGTGTCTGCTGTGAGACTCCGTGTAAACTCCCACTATTATGATTGGCTTACATCTTTGTATTAGGGATGGGCGATATGGCCTAAAATCCATATTGCGATATACATTGCAGCCTCTTGCGATAACAATATATATCGCGATATATAAATTATAATAGAACAATTTCAGAACAGGTTAGATAGACCATAAGGAAAGTCAAACTGCTATGTAGGCTATTTGTTTTAAAAGAAACGCATGTAGTTTTGAGAACATTTATTATGCAAAACTTTAATTATACAACATAATGTTGCAGATTAATAAAATCCAAGTACACTAGCTGCAGAGACTTTAACAAAGAAAAAGCTTAAAAAGCAACTACATTTACTACATTTATGTTAAAATTGCAAACATTTTAAATTAAAGCATACACAATTGACAAAAACAGCTTACCATACCTTTTCTTTTGCATTTAAATCTTTTTTACAAGAAATATTGCGGTCAAAGAACTTGTTTTTTCCACCTCCACAAGAGACAAACATCCATTATTGTCGCGTTGTTGAGGTAACTTAACTGTGTAGTTTTCCTTGCTTATTACCCCGAGCTTAAAGTTAAAAAGAAAATGATTGAAAAATAGTAGTATAAATGCATTTAAGGAGAGATTACTATATTTTCATATCAATTCGTGTTCATTTTGACCACGAGCCATGCGCTGTCACTTTAATTCAGCACGTGCAGCACAGTCTGTGCTGAAACGATCTCAACGCATTGCCGCACCGCATCCGCGTGCAGACCCAACATGGGTACGGAAAAAATACACACCGCATATGCCATATGAACTGCAAACGGAGTATGTGTGAAACAGGTGTTAGCCAGAACTGTCCCCACTAACACAGAACGTTTAGGGAACGTTAGGGAACGTTAGTTTATGGTTCTCTAAAGGTTAGTTCGAACCAAAAAACTAACGTTTAGGGAACGTTCCCTCAGGGTTATAACGTTCCCTAAACGTTAAGGGAACCAACCAACTAAAACGTTCTCCTGTGGTTGCACCATACCTTCACACAACGTTCCCGTTTGGTTGTTTTTGGTTGTTCTGAGTGCGGGTTTGAAATGTTTATTTCAGCTCCATTTAATGACGTAGCATATAAAAGGTTTGCAGTCACTTGATTTAGATTCACTCAAAAATGGTTCGTCTTATGAAATATAAGTAAGATAAACAGCATAGTAAGAGAATATATTTATTTTTATGCTGATAATAAATTTACCTAAAAACAATACTTTTTTGCTTGATTTTGATTTTTTAACTGTATTAGTTAAAAATACTTAAAACAAGAATCTATCAATAGAACGATTTTTACAACTAAGAAAATTCACTTCTTTCATTCCACATTTCACTTCTAACAAGTGCTCAGTTCGGTGTACAAATCCAACCGTTACACCCCACACCAGTAGGGGGAAAGGCCTCTGCTTTCAGGTGACCGGTTGTACTGGCTTCCGTGTTGTGCTAGATTTACATACACCAAAGTCTTTCTGGTCTGGATCGATACACAGAACATGCCTGGGAACCCGTCTTCTTTCAGGTAAATGGACACTCGAGATTAATTGGTGTGTTTGAGCACAGGTATATTAGCCCTAGACACGTTTTAGTTAGTGCTAACGTTAGCTCCCAACTTAACTGACCAGTTCATGTTGCCTAGTAGCCTACAAGCCATCTTGTGTAGGCTAGTTACATTTTTTTCCCGTCTCTTTATAGAAATACACACGTAGCACTCACACTGTTTGTGAGTTTCATGAAGGATTAAACAAATAATAATAGTTCGGTAAAATATTTGTATAAGTTTTTCTGCTATCACTGTTAGAATACATTCAGAACATGTTTCATTTATTCCTGTAACCGTTGGCATCCCTGTGCCGTCGAGCAAATAAGGGTGTGTGATGTTACACACTGTAACGTTAGCATTACACTTTACGTTTAAACAGTAAATAATAAGAAACTCTATCTAATGGTTAAGTGTAGGAAAGAGTGGGTAACGTTAGTTAGCAGTACCAGTGTGTCGGAGAGAGCAACACACTCCATTTTAGTTTAAAATTACCCTCTAAAATGCTGATTGGCCAGGTTGCCTGACGTCAAGGCGTGTGACGCAACAAGGACGTTCCAGATTGGCTGGGAGAAATGGATACGTCTACGTAGAACCCCGTTCACTATCAGAAAGAATTGGAAAAACAACCAACGACCTACACAGCTTCACATTCTCACGAAAAAGTAAGTGAAATACGCTACAGTTTCATGATGTTGTGGTTGTAATACAAATGTTTGGGGTTTAACCTTAAGCCTTTCCCTCGTAGGGTTTGTTATATTCCGTCACTGCGCATGCTCATATGACTGTTTTGGGTCCTGTAGCTGTAATATGGATTTAGCTCTAGCTAATGGCTGTAATATATATATATATCTGTAATGCATATATATTGGGCTTTGTATGCTGGTGCACAACGTGTATGCTTTGCCACATTGTATGTTTTGTGTCATCATGTTAACCTGCTTGCGTTCTTGTTACAAATAAGATATACTGGTTCTTTTAATTAATTAGCATTTCTATGGCTGCTGTGTCTCCCCATTAGAAAGTCTCTGGGCTACGACGCCCATGGACAAACCTATGGATGAGACCAGTGACTCCTGCAGCGAGGAACACCACCCATAAGGTTCACTCAGGTACTTCTGGGTCAAATATACAGTCAAGAAAATCTGGCTCTGTACAGGTGACCTATTGCTGCTATACTATATATAAATAAATAATAGTTTTCTCTGTATGGAAATACTGCTTTGTTCTGCTACTGGCTCTCAAAAAAGTACAGAAGGAATTATTTACACCATTAAAATTTTCTTTTTGTAATCTGTACAAATTGTTTAGTCTTTTATTTCAGATGAAACTGTTCCACAAGCAAGAAAGCATTCCAGGACAGAGTGTGTGTCTGGAAGCCCTGTCCGTAAGTTAACATTTCTGCATGCATTTAAGAAACCAGAGTCATATTTCCTACCATGGAACTACTGAGTACTGACATTCAACCTGGTTGCATATCATGTGACTGTTCTGATGTGTTTGTCTCTTTCTGTCTTTTTACAGGCCTGCAGATGCCTCCACCACCTGCATGTAAGGTTTTTTTTTTTGCCATGCACAAGCAACCTGCCATAAATGAACTGACCAATATTCATATCTACTTTCTTTTTAGTCAACACCACACAGAAAACCAGCCAGTCACCCAGAATTGAATGGGTCTATTGTGACGCAAGCTCAGCCTGAAGGTACAGTGGCTTTGAATTTTCCAATTAAATACAATTTCATGACAAGGAACTTGAGAGTAACTTGACTTTTTTTGTTGTTGTAAACAGCAGAACTCATCACACAGAGGGAGGTGGCTCAGCCATGGAGACGGAAATGAGAGGTAAGAAGACTCACTTAAGTTGTTCACATATGCAAGTATATAATGTATAACAACTAAAACTAACACCAATAATTTTTCCCATAGCTGTGAGGACATCCATTACCCGCATGGGACAGCAGATGGATGCATTTGAGGAGAAGATGGATGAGCTGCTCATGCTCTTAAGGAGCTCCCAGTCACCTACCTCTGCTCCAGTCGATGACATGTTGCTGTCGCCATGCTCTACAGTCACAGAGTTCGACAGGAGTCTCGGTCAACAGGAGAGGAGGGACAACATGGTAATTAAGTGGCCATAGTCCTGCCCTAAGATTAACACTATATAATTGCATAACTTCAAATATCATTATAACTGAACTGACAGCTCTTACAAAATGAGATTGTACAAGCTCTCCACTTTGTTCTACATGTATAATTTGTATTTCTATATGTTTTAAAGCAACTTTTCCTGACAACCCTTGGAGGTTCGACCAGAGGTATTGCCATCCGTCGCATGCTACGGCAAGTGGCAACCAATGACGTGCTGAAACAGTATAGTCTGCAGGGCAGAAAGGCAAAGAAGGCCTTCCAGGACCTGACAATCTGCAGGGTTATTACAGGTAGGTGTTATTTTATTGTTCACATCAGTATTATTCTTAGCTTGGAGGTTTTAATTTGACTTGTAACTATGTTTCATTTTGACTTCTACTCTAGCGACCTCCGAGAAAAACTTCCCCGCGCTGCAGCAGACGCGGAGGACTTGATTGGGCAAGTGCTAAAGTTTGCCCCACACAGACGGTAAATTGAAATTCTTCTATGTGATGTTCATAATAATCAATGGAATGGGTAAACTATCAATATTTGTTATCATAAAAAACAGGGTTGTTAGTAAAGCAATTTGTCTTGCTTTTGTCAACGTGTTCATTCTTAGTATGACATATCAAACTTTTGTTTCTTTCTTTTTAGGCCAGCTGAGAAGGACTGGACCTTCAGAACCATGGAGCCCTATTTTTGTTATTATTGTATTTTTGCCACTTTGGCCATTCACCTACACATTACATACTTTATGCATCTTGCACACTACATTTGCACTATTACTTTGCACTCTTCATCCCACTCCATTTGTACTTGTATTGATATTATGTCATAGTTGTAGGGCTGGGTAATATCGATTTCTCGATATTGATCGATTCTCATTTTTACGAACCGATATCGATTCTTAAATCTCAAGAATCGATTAGTCCTGTTTCATTTAAATTAATGGAACATTGTAGCACGCATCCAAAACATCGCAATAATCTTTGTCCTTTGTTACTATTGATATGAAACCATGTGAATTTTCAAATTACGTTCATTTTCTTTTGAAATTCAAAAACATAAATACCGTTTTGGCGCTGTGGTGTGAGATCGCTCTGGCTCAGCTCAAGAGAAGCAGCAGCGCGGAGCGCTTTGATCTCTTCCGGCTTAATAATACCAATACAGCGCAAAATAAACATTAATGAGCATCTGAAAGTGTGTTAAAAGATAGAGTAAAACTTATCGAAATCCGTATCATGTCACATTGATTCGCTCAATCAGTGTTTCAACCGTGGAAAGACGTCAGTTAAACAGCTTGTAATCAATGTCATGAATCGTCATATTTACCTCAGAAAAACCACATGTGGCCATAAACTTGTTAGTCAGCTAGAAAAAATAACTCTAGAGAGGAGCATTTTGTTAAAATATAAGCACAATATTACATATGCATTATAATCTTAATGTTCTTCAATGTTTTATGCATATTTGAATAAATCTGGCAGCCACCATTTAAATGTTTATATTTCATATAATCTTATTATAAAAAATAAATAAAAGGGTAATTTAAAGTCCCTGTAAAGGTAATTAAAAAAAAATTCTAAACACATTATAAATGTTTATTTATTGTAACATATCCAAAATAATCAATATTGTATTGAATCAGAATCGAAATCGAATTGAATTGCAAGCTTGTGAATCGAATTGTGAAATTTGTGTCAATACCCAGCCCTACATAGTTGTATACTAAAATTGTATAAATCTGACTCTGATTCTTGTATTATTATTTTAGGCCTTTTATATTTTTTGTATTTTCATTTTATATTAAAGTTTTAAATCCCATCAAGTTTGCCTGTTTGTTTGTTCATTCATTCATTCCTGCTAATATATAATAATTAATTCCTGCTCATGCACAGACAGTTTAAAGTAATAATAAAATTGGTACCATTGTTGTTAAAGTTATTTAAAGGTTAGGAGAATGTAAAAAAGAACGTTAGGGGAACGTTCCCTAAAGGTTGCCTAAAGGTTGCAATGTAACCAAAAACTAACGTTCCCTAAACGTTCAGAAAACTTTCCATGGGAACCAAAACCTAACCTAAACCATAACCTTCAGGGAACGTTCCCACAACCAAAAACTAACGTTCCCAGAACGTTCTGGGAACCATAAATTGTTAGCTGGGGTTGCCCCTACAGAGTATAGTTTGCTGCTGTTCGTCGGACGGCTTAAATCCGAACCTAATCCAAATAATGGATGTTGCACCGGTCTTTTTCACCAGGTCCTCCGTTTCGCTTTCAGACGCATGTTTACTCAATATGACGATGCGTTGCTGCCGGTTGCAGCTCGTGGCTCTAAATTTTTGCGGGAAAATTGCGTCAACATGCAATATCGCGATAGTGCAATAGAATTAAAATCTCTATCGTAGACCAATTTTATATCGTTTATATCGCATATCGTTTATATCGCCCATTACTACTTTGTATATGAAATAGTTAAGTATTGCATTTGGAACTCACAAACCTTTAGCAAGTTTTTATTCTTACAGCTCTAAAGGTTAACTAATCATGAAAAGTGTTGATTATTGCATTATATTTACATCTATAGCATTATATTTAGATCGTGGCATGAAAGGTTGCAGTGATTAGCATTGTAACCGACCACAGATATGTTGATGAATGCAGTGATCTTGTCATTGCAACTCGATTTCTGCACTCAAAAATGCTTTCATCATAGCTAACAGTACAAACACGATGTAGAGATTTGTGTGTGATAAGAGATTAGTTGATTATTATGGGAGTCTTGGCGAGAGTCAATCACTGATAAACTCGCACTGTGTGATTGACAGCTCCAGGGATTGTAAAGTGAGAGTTCTTTGATCGCTTTCTATAAATTTAATCACAGTTTAAATAACAGATTTTTTTAATCCTACTAAGAGAAACAATGTGAAGTTGACCGCTTAGTCACTGGTTTGATTTACTGACACATAAACAGCAATAAATGATTTTGAGGCAAAGAACATCTGACTGTACATTTATCATTACATATCAGACATCACTGGTCACTGGTGATTTTGGTTAAACGCGTATCAAATTAAAAGATTTTTAACAATAGTGACACAGTAAAAACTTTACTCACATAAGTGTGTTGCACCATTCCTGTCGGATCCAATATAGAAGGCACAGCATATTTTTTTAAATTAGTCTCTCTGCAAATCCAACGCCAGAAGGAAGGTTATGCAGCGACTGTGTTCTTACACAACCTGGCACTGAACAACATTTTGCACTCTTCAAAGGCATATTTATTGCTAAGTTGCTCGATCCAGTGTTAGCACCACGAATGTTATTTACCTAGTCCTTGTCATTTGCGAATAGGCACATTCCAAAACGAGGCGTTCTCTGGGCTTGATTTTCTTAGCTGTTTTTGACTAACAAGTAGGTTTTCAGTTTTGACATTTAAAGGATATTCTTATATAGTATGATAACCTCTTATATA
This sequence comes from Chrosomus eos, assembly GCA_036326025.1. Lineage (NCBI taxonomy): Eukaryota > Metazoa > Chordata > Actinopteri > Cypriniformes > Leuciscidae > Chrosomus > Chrosomus eos. Next base: position 87,261 of record JAZAVI010000415.1, on the reverse strand, counting down.
TATCCAAAAAAGCTCAAGGACAATTTGATTTTTCCATCCATGACCCATTTAAAGGAGAACTCCGGTCAATTTTAACATTGAGCTCATTTTTTTGTACATTTGGAGTGCTGTCAGTACAGAGAACAACGACAAAGTCGTTAGTCAACAGGGTGCGAATTTTAAAAAGAGGATAACACGGTGTAGGCAACACAGATTTTTGTCGTTGTTCTCGGTACTGACAGCACTCCAAATGTACAAAAAATGAGCTCAATGTTAAAATTGACCGGAGTTCTCCTTTAATAATTTTAAGACCCAGTTGGCTGGACGATGTACCTTTCAGAAACGATCCTTAATTTATAAGAAGGGATGCATACTAGCCATTTCTCAACCAAGCCTGCATGGGCTTCTCTCCGTCATCTGTTTGATAGGTCACTCAAAGACCTATCAAAGGATAAAGCTGTTGATATTAATCATCAGCTAAGTTTATCTGGGACCAATGAAGCTCTTATAACAGATAAGGATAAGGATGTTTCATAATTCTTGCTTGAGTACTCTACTGTGATTTCTCAAGCACTCTATAGCAATTTGGATTTTGTCTTCCCTATTGTAAGGAGGGGAAGTATAATATGGGCACTGAAAGCAAATATCACACAAACAATAGTTTTCTTGTTCAGAATGTCAGCATTGAGTGATTTGGCTGTAGGAATGAGGGCACAGTAATCACAACCTTCATACATTAAGTCTTGTGAAAAGAGCTTTAAACAAAAGTAAACAAAATCAACCGTTGCACCTCTTTGAGCATTACACAGTAGTAGTGATGTTTAAATCAGGTTTTTTTTTTTTTTTTTTTTTTTACTGATGAATTAACCCCCTGGAGTCGACAAATGCTTCAGATAGCAGCAAAATAAACTTAAAATACTCCGTCATTATGGTCATACAGATAAAATTATTTTTTGTATGTGTCCTACTTTTGTATGTGTCCACTTAGCCTGGCTAACGCCAGACCCAATCTCGTTGAGAATTGAGTCTGGGAACCACATGCGCAATTTCTCGTATTTGAGGCGTGGATTCAGAATGCCCGTCGCAGTTTATTGGGTGCTAAGAATGTCTATCAAATATGCCTGTGCGTAGCTCATAGCCAATCGTTTCGATTATACCAGATGACGTATGTAGAGCGACAGAAATTAGACAAGGAAGAAGACGATGGGAAAGATCTTTTTTGTAAACAATGACGTTAAGTTTTTTATCAAAGAGTAGCTTCGCGTCTTCAGCCATGTTAAATCGATATAAACAAACTGTTTCCGTGTGTCGCATAGATGTCTCAATCGTCTAGCTGCTCCCTCCCCGTTCTGTGATTGGTTCCCTAAATGAGGCGAAAAATCTGGCCATGGTATCCAGACTGCCTTTCAGCGTGAATTGAATCGCGCTGCGGTAAGGCAGTATGGGGAAACCCAGGCTATGTGTCCACTTACAATCAAAAGAAAACATTGTGCTTTTATAAAATAAAGAAAACAAACAGTTTACGGCTTTCTGCCTTCTCAGTCTCTGTGAACTTTTTTTCTGGAGAACGTCTGTAAACTGAAACAAAACTCAGTGAATACTTCTCACACAGACATTAGCAGTATATCACTATAAACATTTAAGTGTCTACTTTTAAATTGTCTAATTCAAAATGAAAACTAATATTCTCTGTTTATGTAATATGTATGAAAAGAGAGATGTCAGTCGTTCTAGTGTTGGCTCATTATCCGCTAATGTGAACACGCCTACGGAGAGCACGTTTTTCAAACGCAAATGATCTGAGGCGATCCCTGCAAACAGTGTCAACGCCCACATCAACTCACTAAAACGCATAAAGTTTAATCAGATTCATGTACTTTACATTGTCTAGGGACGCGGTTAGGGCCACTCGATATTGGTAAAAAAAATTACATTGCGATATTTTATCTTTCTGCGATATATATTGCGATATAAAAACAATTTCACCAGATAACTTGAATAGCTCTATTTGGAAAGAATGAATCATTCTAGAATGACTGGGGTTAACGAATGTAGTTAACTAGACTTTAATAAATGGAACCTTATTGTAAAGTGTTTCCAATGTATGACTCTTGAGTTCAGTGTTGGACAGATCAGTTGTTTTAACCATTCATTAAAGTGATTCGGTTCAAAGGAGTCATTAGTTCGCGAATCGGACGTGTCATTAATGGACCACATCGCACAAGATTTGTGTCAACACAAAACATTTCATCACTGGATAGATTTATTTTTTGTTTATTGAAAGTGTGGAACGCTTTTCAGAGAAGATAAGGCAACATTATTTTTGCGGTCTTCCGACCTTTTACCATCATGCATTCTCAAAGATATTCAGTCAACTCAATTCATTAAAGGTTCTCTAAGCGATCCTGGGTGACATCACTTCTTGTTGACGTTCGAACTATTGTCAAACAAAACGGAGGCTAGCTAGACCCTCCCTCCTCCTCATCCGCGCACTAACCCCTCAAACCCACCCCCAAACACTTCTCGTCGTTATTGGCTGGAACAGTTTGTTATGTTTCGTGGAGCGGGTCGCTAGAGTTTGTTTTTGTAGCCGTTTGTGGAGCCTGGGGTGTCCGCAGAGACCGCGTTTTTTTACAGTGTGTTCAGGGGACAGGCAGTCTGCGGATAGTGAGGTAATGTTTGCTGTATGTGTCACTGTGGCCTAAAAAACGCGTGACATCGCTTAGAGCACCTTTAATATGCACGAGGGAGGGAGAGAGAGCAAGACAGTTTGAAGACAGTGAGAGTGCGCGTGGGCGACCGGGGATTTCACTCTCTCTGCTCGTTCTCTCAGTTAAACAAGCACAGTAGTCAGTCATTTACTACATCACTCACCGGTCAAACTTTGGCGGGACAAAAATACGCTTTAGAACGGCTGACAGAAAACAGCGCGCCAGTCTTCTTGAGCTTGATGTTTAAACTAACAGGACTTGCAAATTGATAAACTCTCACACTATGATGGTTAAACTTTGCAATTAATCCACGAATCACAAGCGTTACGGGCCGGGGAGCTGCTGGCCCGTAGCCTACTGATCATGAATCACGCATCAACTACGATCCCTATACTTGACATCACACATCCTGCGATGTGACTATCATGGATGCGCACATCGCGATATCGATGCTTAAATGATACTGGTTTTAGTTTCATTTCGAGAAGCAACGGATCCAGCCGTGGATTGAGAATGGTATGTTCTTTATTCTTAAGTGCTTTATTCTAATCACAATATGGAATAGTGTCTGTAAACCGCAAAAATAGCCTACTATTTACATATGAATCCTCCATGTTATGTGTGTCTTTGTGTGAATGAATGGTGCAGATGCACGGTTTTGTTTACTACACATACAGTACTTACAATAGTAAATAGAGATGCACCGATTACAATTTTCCAGACCGATTCCGATTTCCGATTTTTCATTGAGTTTGACCTGCCGATACCGATTTTAGCCGATTCTGATTCCATTTTTTCTAACCACTTTACAGCACACACAAATATTCATTTTCTCTCTTTTCTTTAGTATAACATTTTACATAGTACATTTTTTGAAGAGTAATCGCTATAAAATAGAACAATATAAATTAAATTACTCCTGGTGTGGGAAATTCACACACATCTAAAGTGCAGTGTTATGGAAGAACCATGTCCTTCTTTTTACATCTGTAGGGTCTGGACCAATCAGACACAGACTAATTATTCATTATACACAAAGGTCTATAAAACTTCTCCGAAACTAACATCCCAAATGAAACGAACACCCTGGCAGAACAGAGTGTCATGTTACAGGGCTGTTAAGGAGACTTTTACGACCTCCAAAGGAATTCCGAGAGTGCTGACTCTCTCTTAATTCTTGCTGAGAAGGAGAAATGAACCATTTTAATCCTATATATATATATATATATATATATATATATATATATATATATATATATATATATATATATATATATACACACTCACCGGCCACTTTATTAGGTACCCCATGCTAGTAACGGGTTGGACCCCCTTTTGCCTTCAGAACTGCCTCAATTCTTCGTGGCATAGATTCAACAAGGTGCTGGAAGCATTCCTCAGGGAGTTTGGTCCATATTGACATGATGGCATCACACAGTTGCCGCAGATTTGTCGGCTGCACATCCATGATGCGAATCTCCCGTTCCACCACATCCCAAAGATGCTCTATTGGATTGAGATCTGGTGACTGTGGAGACCATTCTAGTACAGCGAACTCATTGTCATGTTCAAGAAACCAGTCTGAGATGATTCCAGCTTTATGACATGGCGCATTGTCCTGCTGAAAGTAGCCATCAGAAGTTTGGTACATTGTGGTCATAAAGGAATGGACATGGTCAGCAACAATACTCAGGTAGGCTGTGGCGTTGCAACGATGCTCAATTGGTACCAAGGGGCCCAAAGAGTGCCAAGAAAATATTTCCCACACCATGACACCACCACCAGCAGCCTGAACCGTTGATACAAGGCAGGATGGATCCATGCTTTCATGTTGTAGACGCCAAATTCTGACCCTGCCATCCGAATGTCGCAGCAGAAATCGAGACTCATCAGACCAGGCAACGTTTTTCCAATCTTCTATTGTCCAATTTCGATGAGCTTGTGCAAATTGTAGCCTCAGTTTCCTGTTCTTAGCTGAAAGGAGTGGCACCCGGTGTGGTCTTCTGCTGCTGTAGCCCATCTGCCTCAAAGTTCGACGTACTGTGCGTTCAGAGATGCTCTTCTGCCCACCTTGGTTGTAACAGGTGGTTATTTGAGTCACTGTTGCCCTTCTATCAGCTCGAACCAGTCTGGCCATTCTCCTCTGACATCTGGCATCAACAAGGCATTTCCGCCCACAGAACTGCCGCTCACTGGATGTTTTTTCTTTTTCGGACCATTCTCTGTAAACCCTAGAGATGGTTGTGCGTGAAAATCCCAGTAGATTAGCAGTTTCTGAAATACTCAGACCAGCCCTTCTGGCACCAACAATCATGCCACGTTCAAAGTCACTCAAATCACCTTTCTTCCCCATACTGATGCTCGGTTTGAACGGCAGGAGATTGTCTTGACCATGTCTACATGCCTAAATGCACTGAGTTGCCGCCATGTGACTGGCTGCTTAGAAATTAAGTGTTAACGAGCAGTTGGACAGGTGTACCTAATAAAGTGGCCGGTGAGTGTATATATATATATATATATATATATATATATATATATATATATATATATATATATATACACTCCTGAACGAAATCTTAAGACCGGGGGAAACATTGCAAATATTCGCATTTCGCGCTGGTGGATCATAACCAGGTTGTAAGTACTGCTGCAAAATGCCAAAAGAAGAAACAGGAGCAAGAAACAAAAAATAGAGAGTAGGCAATTTATTGAAAACTGCATTTAAACTTAAACAGGCTGTTCATCAGTTGATCAAAAGTTTAAGACCATAGCCCAAAAATAAACCTACAACAGAACTAAAAGTGTCAAAAAAGGACTCAGTAGTGAGTAGCCCCACCGTTCTTGTTGATCACTTCAAAAACTCGTTTCGGCATGCTTGATGCGACTGTTCCTAGGAGGCTGCTGGGAACGTTGCTCCATGTGGTGAAGATGGCTTCACGAAGGGCATCCACGGTCTGGAACTGATGTCCATTTTTGTAAACTTCCCTTGCCATCCATCCCCAAATGTTCTCAATGGGATTTAGATCAGGAGAACATGCAGGATGTTCCAAAAGAGCAACGTTATTCTCCTGGAAGAAGTCTTTCGCCAGGCGGGCGTTGTGAATTGCAGCATTGTCCTGTTGAAAGACCCAGTCATTACCGCACAGACGGGGGCCCTCAGTCAAGAGGGATGCCCGCTGCAACATGTCCACATAGCCAGCCGCTGTTTGACGCCCCTGGACAACCTGAAGCTCCATTTTCCCATTGAAGGAAAAAGTCCCAAATCATGATGGAGCCTCCTCCACTGTGCCGTGTAGAAAACATCTCCGGTGGGATCTCCTTGTCATGCCAGTAACGTTGGAAGCCATCAGGACCGTCCAGGTTAAATTTTTTCTCGTCAGAGAATAAAACTTTCTTCCACCTTTCAATGTCCCATGTTTGGTGCTCCCTTGCAAATTCCAAACGGGCAAGTTTGTGGCGTGGGAGGAGACGTGGCCTTTGAAGACGTTTTTTGTTCTTGAAGCCCTTCTCTCGCAGATGACGTTTTATGGTTTTTGGGCTACAGTCAGCATCAGTAAGTGCCTGAATTTGGGTCGAGCATCGACCTGTGTCTTCACGGACAACCCGTCGGATCCTTCGGCTCAGTGCAGGTGAAATGCTTTTGGGTCTACCACTTGACTTTTTTGTCCCATAACTCTCAGGATCTTTTAAGAAATGTAAAATGACTGTCTTACTGCGTCCAACCTTGGCAGCGATGGTGCGTTGCGAGAGGCCTTGCTTGTGCAGCTCAACAATCCTGCCACGCTCAAAGAGAGAAAGCCTTTTTCCCTTTGCCATCAGGAGATCATGACAGTGTGACTGCCTGAAGATCAATGACACGAAAGCCATATTTTTTTTGCAGATTTGACATTTTTATGCCTATGGTCTTAAACTTTTGATCAGCTGATGAACAGCCTGTTTAAGTTTAAATGCAGTTTTCAATAAATTGCCTACTCACTATTTTTTGTCTCTTGCTCCTGTTTCTTCTTTTGCCATTTTGAAGCAGTACTTACAACCAGGTTACGATCCACCAGCGCGAAATGTGAATACTGGTAATGTTTCCCCCGGTCTAAAGATTTCGTTCAGGAGTGTATATATATATAACCATGTGATACATTTATTAACCTGTATCTAATGTTCCATCTCATGATTTTCCTTTATGTTGTTTGGTCTATGTTTTCTTGTAAACTCTAATGGGTTAACGTTTCAGACTTTGCAAACTATGGTTAACCAAATCATATGTGTGGCATATTTGGTCTCTATAATTTGGTACTTTGAAGATCGAAATGACTATGTACATGATATGTCGATAACAACAACATATTAGTATTACAAGAATCTTTCATAGTTTCTTCATCGGCTACCACCCCTCCAGCGTGCACCCTTGAAACAAAAAGCAATAAACTAAATTCCCGCCTGGAACTTCCACCCTTCTTATTGGCTGAGCCAACCCTGAGAAGTTGGACTTTTCAAAGGTTATAAATTGCATCCACACCAGCCCTTCCCTCTCTTGCTCATGTACCTCTCTTGCTTTCAGTTCCTCTTAGCCCTCTCTTAGCTCTCTGAGCCTCTGGCTCTCTTACTCTCTTGGTCATTCCTGAGAAGTCCAAATGTAAAGATGATGCTGAACTAAAAGTCCCTCAAGGACTCCTAAGCTTGCGCCAGGCTGTGGCCTTGTCTTTCCATTCACTAAAGATCCTCCCACTGGTTCTCTCTCATCAAAACCACCTCATCAAAGATCAACTGGAGCCTCAACAAACTGCATCAGGACAGTTTAACCTCTTAACCTTCGCCAGAGCGAGGGCGCTCTGAGCGTTTTTTTTTTTTTTTAATCGTTCAAAGTTACTATCAGATTCAATGTTAAAGGTCCCCTGACATGAAATTTTCACTTTCTGAGGTTTTTTAACATTAATATTAGTTCCCCTAGCCTGTATTTGGTCCCCTCGTGTCTAGAAATTTCAGTCGGTGTAAACTGAGTTTTGGCTATCTTTCTCTGCCTGTGAGAAAATGAGATCTCAGACGAGCTGATCTTGAATCTCCCCCTATATGACGTCATATGGGGGAATGTTACCTCCCCTTCTCTGCTATGCCGCAAAGAGACTTTGACCCGCCCATGAGAAAACGAGCTGCGCGATTTTAGTTTATCATCCTCGAGAGAGATATCATGGCGTGTGACCAATCAAAGCACAAAAGTGGAATAGAGAGATATAATGGCTTGCAAACGAGCGAAGCATGGCAGTTGATCGGTGTTCGGATGTACAAATGAACACAAAAGTATTTTTTAGTTCCTTCATCCGAGCCTCTGAAGAAACAATGGGTTAATTTTATTTTCTCTGGAAATGCGCCGACACAACTTCCCAAAGTTTTGGATGGTCCAAACATTTCACCGACGACTGTTTCCTCAACTTGGGACAATACAGAGCTGGCCTCGATGAACGACTGAAAATAAATCATCGAGCTACCAAGCAAACAATTCAAGTTCAAGTTCAGACAGGTAATCTTTCTCTCAAAATCGTTCAATACTGTTAATGCATCAGCAAGTCAAGCCAGTGACTAAAATATCACCTTCACATCGTTTCTTTTAGTAGGATGAAAATAATCTTATTTAAATTGTGAACAAATTATATACAGAAATCGATCAAAGAACATTTTTCCACACAGCGCGAGTTTATCAGGACAACTCGTTATGAAATCAATGACGCACGTTACTGCACAATGAATCTCTTACTGTATTTACATCATCGTGTTTGAATTTGCATTAGTGAAAGCATTAGAGAGAGTGAGAAATTGCGTTGTCTCTCGATCCACAGACTGTCATCTGCTCAATGCTCATCACACATTGTATGTGATGGGAATAGATCTAAATACTTTAAAAACTTCTCACGATTCGTTAATCTCGATAGCTGTATTAGTAAAAACGTATAATAGCAGCAGTAGTAAAAGTATTCGAGATCGAGAGACTTTCACATGTAGCTATTTCATATGCACGCATGTCAGCCAATCACAGCAGTGGGCGGTTACACTGAGTCTCACAGCAGACACGCCCCTTCAAACAGTGTGTTCAAATCAGAGGCTAAAATCAGGCTAGGAAAAATGCCTTTTATTTCTAAATTATGACTAATTTTGATCTAAAAAACATACTAACATTATAAGGGCAACCCAGGAAACATTATAAAATAATAAAATAACCCCATGTCAGGGGACCTTTAATACCTTGACAAACTATACATCATTAAAAAGATATAAGACTGAAGGTTTAGTATTTGACCACTATTGTATTCTGAGAATCTTATAGTGACAGTTATGTCTTAATTTGTGTCTGGAGTTATGTAATCAAAAAATGAGTCGATACCTTTGATATGAATTATGAGCGTCAGCCGCTTCCATTCAGAAAAAAACTCCAGTGAGATCGTCACGACAGAGCTTGACAAAACAACGTCCAGCAGGGCTTTTAGCTCAAACGTGTACAGATTTGGAGAAATATTGATAGATTCTCATAGGTTTACATCATATTTATATAGACAGGAATCATATTTATTGAATATCTACCCAAATGCGTCGATTTAATCATTATGAGCGCTGGAGACTCTGATGTACTGTGTTTTCAATGCATACTGGCAGCCTGAGGGCGCCCTGTGCACATATGGACTCCAAATTTGGAACACGAAGAATAATCATATCATGTGACATTTCAGGAAGTCCATCACGACGTAAACACTAACAGAGATCGCTGTAACATGCAGATAAAGATGTTTTGAAGACAATAAACATGATTGCAATGATATTTGGTTTACCTGTGTTCTTCGAGCCATGTCAGGTATTTTCATAATAATAGATTATATTTATAATGTAATGCTAATCGATATAGACTTTATCATTGTGAAGAATACTATAAAATACTATATTTTCTGTCCGATTTTTTTATCTGAAGCCAAATCAGAGCACAGAAGATTATTTAAAACACTCGACTTGTGCTATAAAGTAAGTTCTCTTACGAGAGTATCTCTCGTACTGCGTAATATCTTACGCTATGGGGAAAACTCTTTTCCACGAGATATTGAAGCCAAAAATTATCCTTAATTTTTTACTAATGTAAAACGCTTTGCAGCAGCAAGCAGACCTAGGCGAGACAGCTCGCGCGCCTATTGGCTGCTCTGCGGCAATAGCAGCAGCCTATCGAGAGAGGCTCTGCGTGACGTCACGACGAATGGGGGCCTTTCGCGCCCATATCGTCACGTCCCGCCAGAAAGGGCGTGGTCTCGCCCTATATCTAGGCTCGATAGCTGCTCTTACGTCGATTTTCATCTCTTCAGCGAAGCCTCCCGCATCGCTGGATCCAGAGTGAGAAGCCGCGCCGTCGACCTGTAGCCTTCAGCGGGACGTGCCATTGAGTCTGGAGTCGCTGGCCTCGCCGCCTTCAGCCGCCGTACCTGCTGTGCTTTCCGGCGTTATATCCTTTCCTCTGCCTAGAGTGTGTGTGTGTGTTTGCATATCTGCTTTTTTCCCACCCCCTCTAAAAGAGCGGCGTCTTTTTAAAGATGCCTTCCTGTGGTTCTTGCCGAGCCCCACTCAGCGACGAGGACCGACATGTCATCTGCGTGTCCTGCCTGGGTGAGGATCACGCGGCCATCGCGCTCGCTGACGGCGGATGCCATCACTGCGAACGTTTGCCTATGGTGACTCTGCGGACTCGCCTAGCTTCGTTCTCCGAGCCCGTATCCCAGCCTGCCGTGACGCCGCGTCGCAAGAAGCGCCGCGCCCAGCGCGCTCCCGAGCTATCTCCAGCCCGCCAAAGCTCGCCGGTTCGCCCGCCAGCTTCGCCGGCTTCGCTCGAGTCGCTCACCGACGGACAGCGGCCGCCGTCCGCCGCCGCGTCCGCCATCGAGTTGGATGACAACACCGAGGCGTGTTCTCTCTTGGCTTCGGATAGCGAGGATTGGGCGAGCTCTGTGGACCTCCCCTCCGCTAACGCTCCCCGCCAACCCTCTGGGAAGAGAGCCGGCATTGAGTCTGAGCTGATGCGTCTGCTCACCAAGGCCGTAGAAAGCATCGGCCTCGATTGGGAGGCACCCACGCTGCCGCCGCGCAACAGATTAGACGGGCGCTTTCTCGGGAAAGACGAGGCTCCGTCAAAATCTAGGCCCGCGCCCTTCCTCCCGGAACTTCACGAGGAGGTTGCAAAGTCGTGGAAGGCCCCCTTTTCCGCCAGGATGCGTACCTCTACCTCCGCGGCATTCTCCGCTGTCGACGGTGCGGGAAGTAGAGGCTACCTCGCCATTCCTCCGGTGGAGGCGGCTGTCGCGTCGCATCTCTGCCCGCCCTCTGCGGGACGGCGGGTTCAGACGACGCTCCCGTCCAAAGCCTGCCGAGTGACATCATCGCTGCACGGACGCGCTTACACCGCAGCCGGGCAAGCAGTCTCAGCGCTGCACACGATGTCTATTCTGCAGATCTACCAGGCAGACCTCCTCCTCAAGCTGGACGAGGAGGGACCCGGTGCTATCTGTGTGGCGGACCTGAGGAGCGCTACGGACCTCGCTCTACGCGCTTCTAAAGCCGCTGCGCAAGCCATGGGGCGGAACATGGCCTCTCTCGCCGTTGCCGAGAGACACTTATGGTTGACGCTGTCTGAGATGACGGAAGCCGAGCGCTCTGTGTTCCTCGACGCGCCCATTTCCCCGGAGGGCCTGTTCGGAACGGCCGTCAAGGACTTCGCGGACAGGTTTGTTGAGGTGCAGAAGACTTCTCAGGCTATGAAGCACTTCCTGCCGAAGCGCTCGAGCTCCGCTACAGGCCGCACCAAGCCGCCTGCTCGCAGCTCTCAGCCCCAGCCTGCACCGCCCTCCGCCGCCGCCGCCTCACAGCGCCGCCAGGCCCGGGATCAGAGACCGCGGTCTCGCTCCGCCGGACGCCGCCCCCCTCACCGCGGGCCCCGGCCGAGGATTGAGATCAAGCCCGAGGCCCCAAAGTCTTCCTAGCCGCTCTAGGAAAACGACGGTGTTCAGATCCCGCTGCGGCCGGATTTCCACCAAAACTTCTCGCTCGTTCAGCCCCATGCGTTGTGACTGTCCCAGTGTATTTTGCAGTGAAGCAGCCGGTGTCTCAGCCCGCTTGCCTGCACACAAAAGCTGTTTTTACGGCTACCCAGATAAATCCAATAAAGAGTGTATTTTCTGGTGTTCCGGCCTCGGCCGATGGTGTTATGAGTGTTGTAAGAATGCCCACGCCCCAGTGCCCATTCCCACACCCAGACACAGCCCGCCACGGTGCAGGGCTCGCACAAATAAAATCGACTCCGGTCGATTGTGCAAACACTGTAGTGAACGCGCCCATATCCCCATGCCCGCTTACACTACACGCTGCGTGTCCCTCGGTTTCTGTAAAAACGAAACCAACACACATTCAGTCGGCCCTAAACGACAGTGTTTTCAGTGTAGCAAATGTGCCCGTGGTCCCGCGCCCACATTTCCTCACAGACACGCCGAATCCCACGGGATTCGCCCCGCTCACTCTCTCGGCGCTACCCGCCTCAGAGGAGATGAGCGCGGCCAGGCTGCCCGCTGTGATCAGCGCGCCCCCCGCCTCGAACGCCGTAAACACGGCGCTGTGTTCCCAGCACACACGGACTCTTGTGCCGCCGCTTTCCCGCGGCCAGAGCCCAGATTTCATTCTGCCCCTAGCTATTCACGCGGATGCGTGGTCAAGGCTTCCCGGGGTATCAGAGTGGGTGCTGAACACTATAAAGAGAGGCTATTCGCTACAATTCGCTCGACGCCCTCGCCGCTACACGGCCCGCGTCGAAACTACGGTGAAAAGCGAAGTATCTCATCTACTTCGAGCCGAGATAGCGAAACTACTGAGGAAAGGGGCTATAGAACCTTTATCTCAGGCTCAGAGCGAAGGGGGCTTATACAGCAGATATTTTCTGGTACCGAAGAAAGATGGTGGGCTCAGACCCATTCTAGATCTGAGGCTGCTGAACAGAGCGCTCGTGAAGCGCCAGTTCAGGATGCTTACGACCAGGAAAATCCTCGCGCAAGTGCGCCAAGGAGACTGGTTCATGTCAATAGATCTGAAAGACGCGTATTTCCAAATACAAATAGCGTCCCATCACAGGCGATTCTTGAGATTCGCCTTCGAGGGCCAGGCGTATCTATACACAGTCCTGCCGTTCGGCCTGTCCCTAGCACCCCGTACGTTCACGAAGTGCATGGACGCGGCCCTCGCCCCCCTGAGACTTCGGGGCATGCGAGTTTTGAACTACTTGGACGATTGGCTGATTCTAGCTCGTTCACGAACGGAGCTCTTAGAACACAGGGCCGCATTACTCGAGCACCTCGAGGAGCTGGGCCTTACAGTCAATTGGGCGAAAAGCTCACTGCTCCCCAGTCGGAGGATTTCCTTTCTGGGAACAGTGTTAGACTCGCTATCCATGACGGCACGCCTGTCACCAGAGCGCGGATTGAATATTCAGCACGTCGCGAAATCCTTCCGCCACGGCTGTATAGTCCCGCTCAGAAGGTTTCAGAAAATGCTGGGTCTCATGGCCTCAGCAGCCTCTGTACTCCAGTTGGGCCTGCTCCGCATGCGCCCACTGCAGCTATGGCTAAAAGCACGAGTTCCCCCCAGGGCATGGACCGCAGGTCTGTTTCGCCTCAGGGTCGACCTTCAGTGCATTTCGGCTCTGAAACCGTGGAAAGCAACCGACTGGTATCAGTCAGGTGTGAGTCTGGGGATCCCCTCAAGTGTGAAGGTGGTGTCTACGGACGCCTCCACTTCGGGGTGGGGAGCGCTGCTCGAGGGCAGACCGCTGGCTGGCCTGTGGTCAGTGCGGGAGAAGCTCCTCCACATAAACTGCTTGGAATTGATAGCAGTCGACAAAGCGCTAAGGCGCTTCTGTCCCCAGATAACAGGCCACCACGTATTGGTCCGGTCGGACAACATGTCAGTGGTGGCATACATAAATCGCCAGGGCGGCATCAGGTCCCGAAACCTTTACAGGCTGACGGAACGCCTCCTGGTCTGGGCTCAGCACAACCTGCTCTCGCTGAGAGCGGCGCATGTGCCTGGTCACCTAAATGTGGGACCAGACAGGCTGTCCAGAAACAACGTTCCAGCAGGAGAATGGTCTCTGCACCCGCAGACGATCCAGCTGCTGTGGGAAACGTTTGGCAAAGCGCAGGTGGACCTGTTCGCGTCCCAAGAAAACGCTCACTGCCCGAGATTCTTCTCGAAAAGCCGGGACGCGCTGGCCCATGTTTGGCCCCGCCGCCCCCTTTATGCTTTTCCCCCTGTCTCACTCCTGCCTCAGGTGTTGGAGCGAATCAGGAGGGAGGGATGCCCAGTGCTACTCATAGCTCCGCTCTGGACAAACCAGTCGTGGTTCCCTGTCCTGATGCAGCTGACCAGCGCTGCTCCATGGCCTTTACCGCTGAGGAGAGACCTCCTCTCTCAGGCGGAAGGCTCGATTTGGCATCCTCGCCCGGATCTGTGGTCCCTGCACGCATGGGCCATCAACGGGTACCCGCTGACCTCCCAGAGGGAGTGTTAAACACGATCGCGCAGGCTAGAGCCCCGTCTACCAGACGGCTCTACTCCTCGAAGTGGTCTGTGTTCTCTGCTTGGTGTCAAGCGCAGGGCTTTTCACCTGTAGACTGCGGGGTTACGGAAGTGCTTTCCTTCCTTCAGGAGCTACTGGATAAGGGCAGGTCCCCTTCCACGCTCAAAGTATACGTGGCGGCCATAGCAACGTTTGCAAAACCGGTGTCTGGCCAGTCACTAGGAAAGAGCGACTTAGTCGTGCGTTTCCTTAGAGGAGCTCGGAGGCTAAACCCTCCCAGGCCCCCTTCAGTCCCGACATGGGACCTTTCCACGGTCTTGGAGGCCATGAAAGGTGCCCCATTCGAGCCTATCCAGTCGTCAGACATGAAACACTTGTCTTTCAAGACAGCGTTTCTTATGGCTCTCGCTTCAGTGAAGCGCGTAGGGGACTTGCAAGCGCTCTCAGTAAGCGCGTCATGCATGGAGTTTGGACCTAACGACTCTAAGGTCATACTCAAACCAAAGCACGGTTACGTGCCGAAATCCCTCAACACACCGTTCAGGGCCCAGGTGATTTCCCTGTCTGCCCTTCCGGTTCTCAATGAGGAGAAGGACGCGAGTCTCCTTTGCCCTGTCAGGGCACTAAGGGCTTATGTGTCCCGCTCGTCTGGTTTCAGACAGACTGAGCAGCTTTTCGTTTCGTTTGGCGGCCGTACTAAGGGACTTGCCGCGTCGAAACAGAGCTTATCCAGATGGATAGTTGGTGCCATAGCGCTGGCTTACACTTCTAAGGGCCTACAGTGCCCTTTGGGTGTTAGAGCGCACTCCACGAGAGGCATGGCCTCCTCGTGGGCATGGTCTAGCGGGGTTACCCTGCAAGATATTTGTATGGCCGCGGGCTGGGCCTCGCCGTCTACATTTATAAAATACTATAATCTGGAGGTCCCCGCCTTACAAGCTAAGCTTTTGGCGGTATAAAATTCAGTGCTATCTGCCCGCTGTGCGGCTCGGATACTGAGTTTGACCTGCGTATCGCTCACTGACCGGTACAGCAGCTCATTTAAAAGTTGACACACTTGTGGCCACCCAGTTCAGGCTGAATGTTCACCCTGACGGTTTGGTTATTGTCATATGATTGGCTCCTTTCGGAGGCTATTTACAGGGAATGATGCTTCTAGCCTCTCTTCCCTCACTCTCTGTGAGTTTATGGTGATTATGCACTATATGCGCCCCGGGCTTTGGCCCCTGGGACTTTGGTGTTGGATCCCTACCAGCACGGCGTGTTGCATTGTGTTCCCCATAGCGTAAGATATTACGCAGTACGAGAGATACTCTCGTAAGAGAACGTACTCGGTTACTAACGTAACCTCGGTTCTCTCTAGAGAGGGAACGAGTACTGCGTATCTTGCCGTGCTTGGAATACGCTCTGGTTCGCTTCGGCGATGAAAACCGACGTAAGAGCAGCTATCGAGCCTAGATATAGGGCGAGACCACGCCCTTTCTGGCGGGACGTGACGATATGGGCGCGAAAGGCCCCCATTCGTCGTGACGTCACGCAGAGCCTCTCTCGATAGGCTGCTGCTATTGCCGCAGAGCAGCCAATAGGCGCGCGAGCTGTCTCGCCTAGGTCTGCTTGCTGCTGCAAAGCGTTTTACATTAGTAAAAAATTAAGGATAATTTTTGGCTTCAATATCTCGTGGAAAAGAGTTTTCCCCATAGCGTAAGATATTACGCAGTACTCGTTCCCTCTCTAGAGAGAACCGAGGTTACGTTAGTAACCGAGTACGTTTTAGAGCACAAACATGGTTTTAATCTCATAAATTGTCGTGTATTGATGGTGTGCTAAGCTAACATGCTAGCTAGCCCTTGGTGCACCTGCTACCTAGCTGTTATATTTATGAATATTTCTAAATAGGACTGCTTGCTGAAATGTTTCTTTTTTCAAGAAGGTCATTTTATATAGTTTTAAATGTAAGGTGAGAACTTTGAGAACTTTCCCTAAAAGAGATTAGGGGTTGAAACAGTGTGAATAGCCAGTCGTTAGTAATTATAATGCAGACAAAAGAAAGCATATTTAGAGCAATTACCAGAGGCTGGAGAGGTGTGAATGTGTGCAGGGGAGACTGACACTGAATGGAGATCGTTTACACCACAACACAATCGAGAAAATAGACTGAATAGATGCTTAGAAAATGACAATAAACATCAGTTTGCATTTTAGAGTCTAATCAAAATAAAATCGTTTGACATGATCTTGAAAAACATTTAACTAAATAAAGAGTTTTAGA
Source organism: Chrosomus eos (assembly GCA_036326025.1). NCBI lineage: Eukaryota > Metazoa > Chordata > Actinopteri > Cypriniformes > Leuciscidae > Chrosomus > Chrosomus eos. The sequence goes on along the minus strand of JAZAVI010000415.1, from coordinate 70,724 downwards.
CATATCATCTTCAGATTTTAAATATAACATGGTCAGACATGTGGCTTTAGCTGCAGTGCATTTCTAGATTGCTACAGGGCCAACTTCAATTTTATTTTCATGAAAATATTTCATAAAAATAAATTTCTAATAACTTGACAAAACTTTGAAGCTATTTATAACATTTATTTTTCATTATGACAATAATTAATTCTACATTTGCAATAAACTGCCAGGTGTCAGCTTTCAAATGAGATCATACTTGTGCTTTTAGAACAAATGGTTCATGAACTGTATCTGTTTCAGTTTGGGTATGCCATTTCTGGGGATTTTTCAAAATTGGGGGTGAAGCTTAACAGGTTAATTCAAATGGGCGAGACATGCAAGTATCAAACTTAGTCTCATTATTTGATACATTAAGTATCCTTACCCCTTTTTAAGAAGGGCATGTTAAGAACTAAACTGATGGTTTGCTCAGGCTGTTGATCTGCTGAACTTCAAACAATGTAGGGCTGAAACGATTCATCGAGTTACTCGATTAACTCGATTACAAAAATTCCTTGAGGCAAAAACTCTGCCTCGAAGCCTCGTTAAATTCCTATGACGCGCACTATACGTGCAGGGATCTATACTATAGCGCGTGATACAATATAAATTAAGTTGGCGCGATGGCGGAGAGTAGATGTCCATAAACAGCAGAGAATGTCTAAAGTTTGGGATCATTACATACTTAAAGGGGGGATGAAACACTCAGTTTCAGTCAATCTCATGTTAATCTTGAGTACCTATAGAGTAATATTGCATCCATCATATCTCCAAAAAGTCTTTAGTTTTATTATATAAAAGAAAGATAGGCTGTACCGAGTCTTTCCGGAAAAAGCCGAGTGGGTGGAGGCGTGCCGTGTGGGCGGAGCTAAATAACCACGAGCGCGCGAAGCTTTTAGAGCGTCTGGAAGCTGTGACACCCTGTTTTTAGAACACCATATCATGCGCGAGTTTTAGAACATTTGTGTGTGTCTACTCGTGGTTTATGAAGACATAATTTGGTTTTTCAATAAGCAAACAGACACCTACATTAGCCACCTAAACAAATGTATTTAAACAAACACACCATACATCGCATGCTCCATAGATACATTAACTATACGTGATCATGTTGTTTAGCCTACTTGCTGTGCTTACACGCGCGCCGATAGACACACACAGATATTTGAAGCAGTTCTACTCACCGCCTGCGGTTCCAACGCAAGAACGTTAAACCTTTAGTGTTGGGACTGCTCCATCCTTGAGAACTGAACGATTAGCAAATCCGGCTTCGAACTGGGCCTTGTTTATAAAAAAAAATCATCCTCGAAATGCATGGAACAAACAAGAACACTTTCACAACTGTGTTGATGTTCTGGAAAAACAAACTCCATCCACTGGTCCCTTAACGCTTGATTCTTTGGGAATCTGTGCAGTGTTGTCTTTCCTTGGCAACCGAAAACACAATTCTTTGGTGACATATTGCAGCGCAGCCGACGCACAGCGCTTTGATGGGCATAGGTTACGGCTATCGCTCTACAGCTGCACGCGCGCGCCTTCCGAGAGAAGTGCCCTTAGGACCGTATAAGGAAATTCCGGCGCAGCTGACATCATACGCGCCCATACTTGAAAAAAACTTTCCGAAACTTGTGACAACCAGGAAGGAGTATTTTGAGAACAGAAATACTCAATCAAACGTACGTAAACTTAATTTTTGAAACTTTGTCCATGTTTAGCATGGGAATCCAACTCTTTAACAGTGTAAAAAAACTCACTATGCATGAAATAGCATTTCACCCCCCCCCCCCCTTTAAAAAGGAAGAGAACAAGCTGCAATGTGTACATACCACAACAGTACGACTTCAATGATTCAGAATCTGAACCGAAAACATTCACTCCATGCTGTCTCACCAAGCGTCGCTGAAGCAAGGTAACCTAATGGTGTGGTCACACCGAACGCGAATAGAGCGTCAAATACGCGTCTATCGCGTCTAGTTAGACGCTTGAACATTCGCTCGAGTTCAAATTTTTCAACTTGCGCGGAAGACGTTCGCGGCAAACGCGTCGCCCAATTCGCGTCATTCGCAACGCCCGGCGCGAATGATGCGTCTATTCACGTCTTTGCATTGACTTTGTATGTAATCTACTCGCGCAAATAATTAAATTTGCGTTCGGTGTGTGAATCCCTTCACTCTCACACACACACACACACACACACACGCGCACCCTCGTCTCTCTCACGCGACAGTCAGATCAATTGCGGTCACATTTGCTTAATTTAAGCATGCGTTCACTGTATACACCGGGACGTGATGGAGGAACAAATATTGTATTGCAGAGACCTTGTTTGTATGTCACGTCTTCCAAATAGTTACAGAAAACAACAAAAAATTAAATTCCCCAGCCCGCTTCTCCAAATCGTACTTTTGGGGAAGACATTTACCAAAGTAATTGAGCATAGAACATAGAACATTGTTGGCACTTATACTAAATGGGTAAAAATTGCAATAAATAGGCTTAGTTTTTTTTTTGAGAAATAAAAGCCAAATGCTTGATAATTTTACAGCCACATAATTTATGTTATGCATTATTTGTTTTGGTTGTTTAAAAACACACAAAAAATTATCCGATTACTCGATTAATCGATCGATTAAGTGCTAGATTAATCGATTACAAAAAGAATCAATAGCTGCAGCCCTAAAACAATGCTATAACTTCTTGCTGTCCTGTATTTTGCTTTAGCTCTCTTTCCCTTGGTAAACTGTATGCATGTATGTATATGTATGTTAGAATAGTTTAAATGTTTAGTCTAGTTAATAAAGTCTTGTTCATGTCACACGTAAAGTTGTCTCAAGCTCATATCTGGAGTCACTAATCATAGATTTTGACTACTTGCTCTTAGTACTTAGTAAGAAATAGGCTACATTTCCCATGCCCCGGAAATTTACATTTCTATTAATTAATAAATAACCAATATTGAGTGTTCACGGGATGAACGAGTAATTGGTTGTAATGTTAATGTAGCTATATCAAGTTAACCCAATTAACTGATCCAAATAGTCATAATCGATTATAACAAGTTAGAATTGATTATTAATATTTCATAGAGCTGATTCGCTACACATCCAATATCCCAAAAAAAAAATGTTCATTTCAAAAAGCAAATTAGCCTAATCCAGTTCTTGTTAAAATACACCAGACATGCAAATTCTGTGCATTTTATGCACTTTTTGTGTGAAATCATATGTATTGTGTACATCAAAAGTGTGTTTTCACTTTAATTGATTAGTGAGAAGTGCAGCAAAAATAGACTTCGCCGTAACCCCCGTTTCACTGATGCTCATGTGCTGCTCCTGCTTCCGGTGTGAATGAATACACTCATTGATTAACATGCACGCCGAAAAAAAAACGCGCTGCTAACGCTTGTGGTGTAAAACGGCAGTAATGGGCTCCTTGCACTTAACTACTTCCTTACCGGAAATGCGGCCTCGTCTTTTCCGGCGCTATTCTACACTATGAGATGAGATGTTTACAAGAGTTGCCGAAACTTACAATAACGGACGTATATCGCCTTTGTAAGTCCTCCTCCAAATCACCTACCAGCAAATTAGAGAGAAGGGCTTTAAAATGTATGCCTCTTCATATATCCACGGATATGAAGGTAAGTCTATATCTCAAACTTTATGGCTTACGTTAGTTTGCTAGCTTACATTAGGCTAATAAACAACCCAGGGCTGACAGAATATGTGTGTTATAATGTTGTACTGTTTTCTAGTATTAGGCGGAAAATGTCTACGTTGTGTATGTACGCCTTCAAACCGGAAGAGAGCGAGCCGTATTTACCCGTTGTGGATATGACGTCAGGTTGCTATGTGCAAGTAGCCCATTCACGAGGTTTCCTACATGTGCGTTCCGTGTGCACGTGTAATGCTAATGTTGCGCGATGTTAATCATGCGGCACCAGAGTGCATTTGACCGGCATATGTCAGACTGACCGGCCGGTCGCAGATCATGACCGATCACATGAAAATCGACCAATTCCGGTCACCAGCCGATCAATCGGTGCATCTCTATTTTTACATGAACATGTACACATTGAATAGGTTGGCTTTTCCATAACTATATTGCTATACTGAGATTAGTGAAATCGACTGAAACTTGTTGAAATAAAATGTCTTTGTATTAGCAATGTATTAAACTGCAAATTAACATTTATATGCCCTATTAGATAAAAATGATATGACATAATATGAATGTTTGGACAAGATTTCGTTGACCTGTTTAGATGGATTATGAAATGTTTACTAAAATAGCCTACTGCCACATCAATGAAGCTTTTGCTCGCAAATGTCTGCTCATATATGCTAAATTTATAATATAAAATATAAGATACAAAATTTGTTCAAGTACTGTGCAATAATACATGCATGCATGAGATCACAAAAATCATGTTTTCTGTAAAGAGTGGAGATTATATTAATGTTGATATAATAGTTGCTCCTCTTATCAGTGTGCTCACAGGTGTTTTTTTTCTTCTTCACAGATTTGAGAATCACAGTGACCTGATATTGGCACGGAATAAACATATTCTGCATAAATATGGCGAAGGTGAGCTCACTGACTAGAAACAGGATAGTTTTGTTTTTCTCCAGTGGATAGAAACACTAAACACCTTGGAAATGGCAGGTATGTGATGTTTACTTGTATATCTTATTTAAACAAGATTTGTTTCCAGGTATGACTGTGTATTCAAAATGTGCCTTTGACCTTAAAGGGATAGTTCACCCAAAAATGAAAATTCTGTTAGTAATTACTCACCCTCATGTCGTTCCAACCCCCTAAGACCTTCGTTCATCTTCGGAACACAAATTAAGATATTTTTGATTAAAGCTGGATCACTTCTCCATAGGCTTCTAAAGGATTGAAACTTGACGGCCCCGAAAAGTTATTAAAGAAATCGTTAAAAGAGTCAAACTGACTACAGAGGCTAGATCTTAAGTTTATCGAGCTATGAGAATACTTTTTGAGCGCAAAAAACAAACAAAAATAGCGACTCTATTCAAGTATTCTCTTTGGGCCTGGAGATTTCACGTAGTGTTATTGCGCAACGCTTCTGGTTGAACGTCACACGCATCAGTGTAGCAGTGGCAGTCAGCCAACAGTGAGCCTACGTGTGACGTATAACACAGAAGCGCTGCGCTGTTACACTATGTCAACAGCTTAGGAGAATGACACGGAAGAGAAGAGATGGTTGAATAAAGTCGTTATTTTTGTGGTTTTTTTTGCACGCAAAAAGTATTCTCGTCGTTTTATAAACTTAAGATTGAGCACTGTAGTCACTTGGAGTCTTTTAACGATTTCTGTAATAACTTTTCGGGGATGTCAAGTTTCAATCCTTTAGAAGCCTATGGAGGAGTGATCCAGCTCTCAGATTTAATCACAAATAACTTAATTTGTGTTCCGAAGATGAACGAAGGTCTTGCGGGGTTGGAACGACGTGAGGGTGAGTAATTACTGACATAATTTTCATTTTTGGGTGAACTATCCCTTTAATTTATATTTGGATTATATTGCTAACTATATTCTTAATAAATAAATATATATATATATATATATATATATATATATATATATATATATATATATATATATATATATATTTGTCCTCACATTCTTTTTTGTAGTCCCCCCTCAAAACACAGAAGGTTAATTATTCAATTAGTCACTTGTCAACACCTACTGGCTTAACTCCTCTTTGGAGTAAAGGGAGATGAAAGCATTGTGAGTAACACAGCCAACATCCAAAAAGCTAAATTGTTTAGATTTACTGGTCAGATTTACACCACTGGCTTGTACAGTCAACGTAAATTCTCGAAACTCTAACTAGACCAATTCTATTCAAACTCTCTTTCTCCTGAATTTAAAGGGAAAAGGAGAGTAAGACTACAAATCATTTAAGTGAAACAAATAAGACATCATAGGAAAATAGCTACATCTTAGTCTCAGCAAAACCTCAACTAGCCTAGGACAAGCGTGCCGCACAAGTCCTGAAAAGTAAAGCCAAAGTGTCTCGGTAAACTTTGCATTAACCGTTTCTGCGAGAGTGTGAACGGGACCTTGATATTGCGGGTCCACTTCATGCTCACTATTGTGCAGACTCAGGCCCCGCATTCACTACTGTGCAAAATAAGGTCCCAAATCAGCGCAAGATGTCAGTGTCATATTAGGACTTTAGTGGCTGGGGCGTCGTCCAAATTTTAAATTCTAAGCACAATCCAAACATCAAGGGCTCAAAGAAAAAGCCAGCAAAACCAAGATCATCGCTGCATTGTTTACACCAGAACATAAGCACCACTTCAAAGCATAGAGATGCTTCATAGAGGAGAACTTGGGATGGTCTCAGCAACATCAGATGAAAGGCCTGTTATCCATCAAAGTGCCAATTCAAGTTTCAGAGGTTCAGAGTCTCCAAATCCCTGGACAGGGGTGCAATCACAAACCCCGAACCTGAGAGAGATGGTCTGCCATGGCCGAGATTCTTCAGTGAAGTTTCTCCAGAAGAGAGACTAGATCCGAAAACCAAAAGCGAGAACCCCCCCCCCCCCCCCCCCCCCCCCCCTTCAAACTCTCCAAAGAATAGCCAGCTGTAAGCTCACCGGTAGAAAGGCATACTGGCCTTTGACCACACATGCGCCAAAGCACCTATTTCCAGAGGCACTGAGGGAGGCAGAGCAAATGAGAGGGGATACTGTGTCATCTCACTGTATGCAAACAAGTTTAGAAACAAGTTGACAACTCAAGGGTGCAACCGCCAGACCTCAGCCTGTACCTCACAAGATGGTTTGCTTCATGATTCAAACTCCCTGGGAGATTAACTGCTTTTAGAGACAAAATCTTGTTTAGTGACCTAACCAGAATGCACCACTCTACACTGTGCATGGGGCGAGAACGTATCCCTCCTTGGTGATTCAGATATGAGACCACAGGCATATTGTCAGTCCTCAACACAACATGGCAGCCCTTACAGGTCTAGAAGTAATTATGTCTATCAAGTCTGCCATCAACTTATGTTTTAATGTATGTGCCACTCAAAGGGTCTGATGTGGAGCAAGCCCAGCAGAGACCCAGTAATCTGCAACAATACTCGGACCAGTCACCCTGCTCTGAAATGGTCCATAAAATGAGACTCTTTCCCTGGCAATAACACACTTTTCTGCAGATGTATTTTCAGGAGTAACATCTGAAGGTGATTGAGAACCAGGTCTTGATGAGCCACTAGCTAAAATTAGCCAATCGTCAATTTAATTGTGAAAACGAACACTGAAGAGTACTCTAAAGAATTTAAAGAGATAAAGTAAAATAAATGCATCAATTAAAAAAGAGTTACAAAATATTAACCAGTTAGACATCCCAATGGAGCCTTTAGGTTCATTGCTTATCAAGAACAGTAAGTTACATCCAATCCTCCGGACACTCCTTAAAAAAAAAAAAAAAAAACACACACACATACATCAAAACTCTCTGTGCCAAAAAACAACAACTTAATATTGATAATGTGTATCAAGATGTACCAGTTAAATATAATGAGAGCTCTGGCCGGTATGGGAGTGTGGCACAAAAGTTATACTCAAAAAGAACTACATTTAGTGATCAATCTACAAAGAAAAAAAAAATTATGGCCAACTGAGACCAATAGACATTGTTAGTTTGTAAAATAACTGAATGATTTTGTTCACCAATAATGACCTTCTGCTATCATTTACTCATCTTCATGTTGTTTTAAACCTGTATCATTCTGGCAACTGCAGTTTTAAAGCCTTAAAAAAAGTTGTGTTGCATAGAAGAAAGTCATATGGCATGACCTGAGAATGACTAAATACATCATTTGTATTTTTGAGTGAACTGTCTTTTTAAACTAAGAAGCATCTTGTGGGTGCAACACATTTTTGGAGAGGACCAAAAACAACAACAACAACAACAACAACAAAAGGTACTACAATGGCCTAGCCTATATAAAATCTGATCCCTATCCAATTGAGAAACTGTGATACTAAGGCCCCATCCACACTACTACGTTTTCGTTTAGAAACTGAGACCTTTTGCTACGTTTGCACCTCTCGTCCAGACTAAAACGGCAAAAACGAAGACCTAAAACGGAGAAGTTTAAAAACGCTGCAGACCCGTTTTGCGTTTTGAATCTCCGGAGGGCGTTTTAGTGAAGACGGGTCAAAACGGAGGAGTTTAGAAACGATGACGCAAGACGCTCGCACTCGGCTCTCTGATTGGGTGTCATCAGTCATGGGTATCCTTCCCTGATGCTGTAACGTTAACTGCCAACATGCGCTGGAGGCAAGCTATTATTCCAGCGATCTGTGACAATTCCCATGCCGTGTGAAGCGGCGGTATCGACCGTACATGGAGCGTCGGTTTTGGGTTAAGCCGGGAAGAACCAGCGCATGGTGGGATCATTTTATCAATGAAGTTGTGTTGTGTTTACACTGGCACGCGCATGCCCAGTAGGGATGTCCCGATCCGATCAAGTGATCGGAAATCGGGCCCGATCACGTGGTTTCAGACTCGATCGGAATCGGACGTCACCTCCCGATCAGGACTCGGATATATATGTATATTAGGGGTGAAACGCTACATGTATTCGTATTGAACCGTTTCGGTGCGAGGCTTCCGGTTCGGTACGCATACAAACCAAACCAGGTCCTTGGATCATTTTTCCTGCCGACAAAATCCGTGCTGGCGTGAACACAACGTTGCGCAACATCAAATGACGAACGTATTGAAAGCGGAACGAAACTGCGCTACTCATTATATTGTGCTTGTATGGACCGTTTATCAGTTCGGACCAGCAACATCTGTGCAGCGCGAGCCGATCTTGATCAAGCCACACTGTTACTACACAGCACTATTAGAGATCCAGTGAATAAAGCATTTGAATTAGCCACTGAAGTAGTAACATCGCTGCGAGATCTAATGAGAAGCATTCAAATTTCTCCGTTATTAACCGTAGATCTCTATAGCGCTGACGTGGAAACAAGGAGAAACATTGTGCCGTGAATGATCTAGTTATAGACTTTAAGTCCACAGATCAGCAACAATCACTATGGTTTAATATAGTAACTATAGCCATGAAAGTTTGCCTGGAATAGTGAAATGCTTTCAAGTACTTCACACATCTTTTCTCAGCACTTCAAAACTCAAATATTATCTAAATATTATATATATATAAATATATTTAAATGTGATGATCAAAACATTATTTGTTCATCCTTCAAAGATTACCCCCATTTTTAAACCTGAAAGTTTCAAGATGTAGGAAAACTCAAACTTATTTAAAAATATTTTTTCTTTTAACAAATAGGAAATTTCTCTGGCATTTCTTTCTTTTTGCTGTATTGAAAATGTACCGAACCGTGACACCACTGTATCGTATTGAACTGAACCGTAAATTTTGTGAACCGTTACACCCCTAATGTATATTCTCATAATTTTTTTATACACTTATTTTTTTATTTGTTTACATGCCTGCCGGCTATTTTAAAGTTGAGGTGCTATTTGTTTTTATATTAGACTTTTTATATATATTTACTGTTGCACTAAAGTCCAAAAGTGAATAATTTATGTTATTTATTACTTGATTGTTCAAGCTACCTCACAGAAGTGCTCTGTTTGTTAACAGAGTTTTTGAATGTTAAAATAAGGTGAATTAAATAACAAATAAGGAACATCCTAGATCTGTTTTTTCGCTCTTCTTTATTCTTTTTTTTAATGTAATATAGAAGTATCGGATCGGGACTCTGTATCGGTAGATACTCAAAATCAAATGACTCGGACTCGGACTCGAGGGCAAAAAAACCTGATCGGGACATCCCTAATGCCCAGTGTAGGTGAATGGTCACGTGATCCGCGTTTTCAGTCGTTTTAATGTGGACGGAGATCGCAGCTAAAACGCTGGTGTGGACGGAGATCGTATTCGTTTTAATTCTCCGTTTCTAAACTAAAACGCAGTAGTGTGGATGGGGCCTAAAAGTATGGCTTGTTATGCAGAGCAAAAACAAAAATCCAGGAAAAATAGGTAAAATTATATATGAATGCTAGGAGTGTGAAGGGTCTAAAATAAATACAATTGATTCACAATTTTCCAATTTGATTCACAATTTCTAAATGATTCTATTTTATGAGAAGTTGCTTTAGCAACTTTAAAAAAAAGCATATGTTAAAAAAAAAGAATAAAAATACCAAACTACTTCAGACTCTTTATTGTACCAAAATAGGCTGTGCATTTCCAGAATATGTAGGCTGAATCCAATTCAAACAATGCATGAGATTATAAAAAACGTTATGGATAAATTGAATCAGTAATGAAAACAAGGCCATGCTGTACTTCACAGATTTGAGTTCTGTCTCATGGGACCTCTACAATCAGTTGCACTGTAAGTGAATGGCAGTGGAGCATTGGATCTGTATTTGAGCACCATGTCTCTGGTGACCCTGATGGTGGACTGTGACGCTGGAATATGTTTAATGATGCTGTGGAAAAGCTAATCCATGATCCCTTTTATATTTAGCCAGGTAACATCACAACTGGAAAAAAAGTGAGCTGCAGTTTCTCATGATACCAAATGAGTCAATACCATAACTATACTACATTTGTTCTTTATTAAAAGAAAGAAAGAAAGAAAGAAAGAATAGTATTTTTCCATCTGTGGCTGACTTGGCCAGAGTTACTTAAGTTATTCAATAAAGAACCTTCGTCCAAACCAAACAACAAAAAGCCTTGAAACAAACCAACCAGATCCACAAGAAAGACAATGTTACAAAATGTGATTTAAAACAAAAATTACTTTTGATGTTTGTGTTATTGCCCCTTCACTTTCTGTAGTGTTTAATCTTTTGTGAGGATTGGTGGTTGGGGTGGGGAAGTGATATGAGAATCGAGACTCATATTAAAGCTGTTTAAATTGCTGAATAGTTACCCAATTTTGTATAAACAATTGTCCTTTTGTGCTTTAAAAAAATATCACAGAGAAAAACATGCACTGAATACTTCTGCAGCATACATAAACAGGCAGATGGTCTTCTAGTACGCCCTCTGTGTTTTCCATTTTGAGCTCAGGTCTTCATTCACTCTCTTATTAAGGGCTTTATAGTGCTGGAGGAAGCTGATCCAAGAACAAAATAAAAATAAAAAAACTCCTTCCTGAAGGAGCAAATATCAGTCCCTCAAGGACAAAAGACACAAGTCAAATCATAGTCCTTTATATTCATCCTGGCACCTTTAAATTCTTATTTGTAACATTTTAAAGGGAGGGATTTCATGGCAGAATAAAATGAAACATGCATTTAGTTAATCTCCGACTTTGTCAGCAAGCGTCATGTAAGGTAAGTAAAGAACAAAATTGAGCAGCTTGCCATTTACCGAACAGACAAGTGGCTTTAAACTGTTCATTATACAGATTTCTGAATTAATTAATGACACTATCATTTGCATTTTAATACTATCATCTACAAGGCATAAGACATGGAGAACTCAAACATTCGGTTTCCTAGTTCACAAATTCCCAGCACTTACATAGGGCTAAACGATTAATCGAAAACAAAATGCAGAACCTCTAACTAGGGATGTAAATGGTTAATCGATTATCGATTAATTGTCAACAAGAATTTACTCGATTAAATTAAATTAATTGTCGGCTAATTGAACATTGTGAACGTGACACGAGATTCTCACAGGCGGCGAGAGACCCGACACAAACTTGAGGCGGCAAAAAAGAAACCAAACATGAGGCGGCCAAAACGGAGTGGAGTGCATCGATATTGACTACCAACAGCATGCTAACCTTGAAAATCCAGCTTTATTCTAACAATAACTTAGCTCTCCTTATTAGCTAGGCTCCTTGCATGCTGGCTAATTACTTTTTTAAAGCTGGGTCTCCAACATAGTCATCGCTGTGTTGGACAGATTTGTGCAGCGGTGTTCCATGAGTGAGAGAGAGCACGAGAGGTACGGGTCGGGGTGAGTGAGAGAGAGAGAGAGAGAGAGAGGGAGGGACGAGCGAGAGGTAGTGCTGTGTGAATGCCCTACGGCACTCTGCAATCAAATACGTTTTTAAATAGATGCTTAGTAAAAAAAAAGTTACAAAAATCGAAAATCAATGTGTAGCGGTCAGCGTTGATATTGTGGTGGGCCGCCACAAATAAATGAACGCATGGGAAACCCTGCTCTCTAATTTCACTGTCACCTTCCTCAGGGATGATTTAAGTTGTGTTCAGTTCTATATTTGAAGTTTCCAGGTCTAGTAATCTTACTGTTACCTTTCTCAGACCAAGGGGGATTATAAATGCTGCTGCTAATGTTTCAAGTTTTTCATATAAGTAGTTTACCAGATATATTATTATATGTAGGCTTAATATAGTGTAGGGCAGGGGTTCCCAAACTTTTTAACCTGCGACCCCCTTGATAAATGTGCTGCTGCCCCGCGACCCCCCCCCCCTCCCTTCCCTTTACAGCAAATCGATTTTATGCCCAGTAGTGTTGTCAAAAATATTGATATTTCGATAAATATTGATACTGAAATATCTGAACGGTACCAATACTAATTTCCCGAAGTATCGATACTAGCCGAGCTGTCACTTTCACTTCTCTCCAAAGGCGCGTTGATAAACACCACACACACACACACGCGTGCGCGCGCGCACTCGCACTCGTCTCATTCGCTCTGGTTAAATAGCAAAAGTGAAGTGAATGGAAAGATAGAGAGTGCTGCGCCCGCGCGAACAGTTTTGGTTGATAAAGAACACAGCAGGAGTGCTATCTTGAACAATTTTGGATATGAAGGAAATGAAAATGGAAAGCCGAAGGACATAAGCAAGCGAATATGCAAGAGATGCTACAGAGCAGTGCTAACACCTAAGTTAGCAAAGCACCTGAAAGACCGACATCCGGATCTATATTTAAAGAATTTCGAGAGGTTGGTAACTCTTCTCATTTTAACATTTCTGAAACATTAACCAAGATGGCTTAGTATTGTTGTTGATATGAGTGTGTGTTGTCTTCAACTTTACTTCATGTCGATCCAGTGAGCATTTTCCCCTCCGCAACTGCAGTCTTCGCACCATCAACCGGTCTCACGTGTGACTTTTCTCCCCCTCCCGTTTTTTCTGTTGTGGATTTTAACCACCGTTTCATTTTAAAGCAGGTATTATTTATTTGTAGCCTCCAAACACATTTAGCTTCAGCAAACAACAGCGGGACACGTTGTGTTGCTACGCGTGATGATGTACGTATCTTGATTGTGATTGACGGTGACGAAATCTCGTAATGTTCGTAATCTCGTAATGTCTCGTAATATATGTATTATATTTTTTTTTATCAGACTTTTCTGCAAACACCATTTAACAAGTATTAAAATTAAATTAATTGCAACAAAAATTTATAGGGCATATATATTTTTTCCATGTTTTATTTTTTTTGTAGAAATCATCTCGCGACCCCTGCGCCGGACCCCCACTTTGGGAACCACTGGTGTAGGGAAGCCTACCCATATAGATTTTTATTTAAAATGTATTTTATGTTGCTTAATGTTTCACATGCAACAGGTGACCCAGAGCACAATTATTTTTTATGTATTTTAATTTTCTGTGCATCATTTATTTTGTTAAACTACATAAATGCCATTATCTGTACCGTATCCCAACTGTTACAATAAAACATCAATTGAGCAATATAACATGCATTTTTATTCAGTATATTGCTTTTTATGTTAAAAAGACAAAGAAATTTACATTCTCAGGAAACTTGCTGCTTATCAGTTAATCGTTAATCGATCGATAAGGTCAATCAACTAATAATTAATGAATTAATCGATCATTTGCATCCCTACCTCTAACCGATGTAATTTTTCCATGTCAGTTATTCCGTTTTTTTTATATTTTCCCCTTAAAAAACATACTACCCTACCCTGTATTCATGTGACTGCACCCAGTCCAGTCAGCGGCATGGAAGCAATATGGAGGAGAATTCAAACACAGAGTCATCACAGTAGCTCGCACATCAAGTGCAGTTTACAGGCACGCGGATAGATTAAGGAGCAGTTAGGCTATCTTTGTTTGTATAATCTGGATGCTCTGTATTGCTAGGGCAATTGAATGTTTTACACAGGCAATTGTACAGGTAATTTAATCGCCATTCCTATGCGCTGCTAAACAGAGATAACGCAAGCCCTGAAGCCAGATCACCTTTGCTTGCGTCCACATAGGGCTGCACGATTAATCGAATTTTAATCACGATCACGATTTTGGCTTCCCACGATCAAATTCGCGTGATCGAGCGATATTTTAAATGCGTCATTCAGTTCACAGAAAGCTCCATATCAAAGTTTTTTTTTTTTTTTGCCAATCTAGCGCACGTAAACCAGTGTCTGATCACGTGCCTCCATGAGCTCAGGTGCGCGAGAGAGACCTACGGTCTGCGTGCGAGCGACACGAGTGTCCAAGAGCGTGCTCAAAAGTGCGCGAGAGATACCAGTGTGTCTGCGTGCGAGCGACAGCGCGCGCCTACCGATTGTGTCTGCGCGCGAGAGAGACTGAGTGCCAGTGCGCGTGAGAGACCGAGTGTGAGCATTAGTAAATTGGTACATACTACATAATATATATTTACTATATAGGAGGCATGGAAGTTCGATTAATGGACTCCAATAATCAGTCCTACAAACGTCTTGTTTTGACCTATTGTTTAACAAATAGAAATAATCTGAGCACATACACTTTCACATGGAGAATTAAATAGATTAAATTTATGCAGCAAGACTTCACAACTAATCACTGACACTGTAGGCCTACCACAACATTTTACATTTCTTAAGCGTCAAATAACAATGACTGAATTTCATCCATTAATCGAACTTCCATAGTGCAGTTCTGCCTTGAAATGTTCTCATTTGGTTACATTCTGTTATGGAATATTTGTTTTTTTATTGATTGTATATTTTGCGTGTTTTATTCACATCCATTATGCAGGTACAATGCAAGTTTATATTTTGCTTCCTAAAATAGATTTACACAATGTAAAATGTAAAATAGTGCCCTGTTGAAGTTTTGCTACATGTTCTTTATTGTTTTCTTTTTTGTAACTGAAAAAAGAAACTGAATTTTGTAACTGAATTTTGGTGAATAAGAGGACCTATTTTATTTAGGTACACATACATTAGCAGAAATGTAGCACAATATGGATGTGAAAGCAGTTATAATTAGCCTATGTGGCAATAAAATTTGTTTTGGTTAAAATCAACAAATAATCGTCATAATTAATCGTGATCTCAATATTGATCAAAATAATGGTGATTATCATTTTGGCCCAAATCGTGCAGCCCTACGTCCACACGAATGTTTGTCAGTTGTAAGTGTTTTGAGGCTTGCCAGTTTGAACATGCAAGCGTTTTAGACTATTGGATGTGTATCGTTATACTGAACAAATGATACATTGTGGCAAATGCACATTCATACAGACAGTAGCTCGCACATCACGTGAAGATCGCACACAGAGAAACTGTGCAAAACTCATTGTCAACCCTGTCATGTAATTTACCACTAAAGTAGCTTAGAAACTCAACAGTTATAGCATATACTTCTACTTTTGAAGTAACTACAACCCACAGCTTCACACTTAATAGAGACACTATGACTAATTCAAACAGGCAATCGCTCTCTCATTAATGCATTCAAATAAATGTACTGTACTGTGCTAATTTATCTGTATCTGAGCAGAAATCTGTAAGAAATGTTATGACCCATAGACAAAATAACTGCTGAAAGTGAGTTGTTATGTCGGGGCAATAGCACTGTGGGTTTCAAGGTTTCAGGTTTTCGCAAGCCAACATCAAAGTTTGTTTCCTTCAATTCATTTAAAATCACAAAGATAAGTAATGAACTCTTTCATTATAAAAAATATCCGACCTTTAATAGCTGTGCATTACAGAACAAATCTTGTCAGTGAGCTATGAGAAAAAAAAAGAAAAGAAAAAAACAGCACAAAACAAAATACTTGTTCATTTATCGTAATCGCGGTAAAATGTTCAATTACTCGATATTTTGATTTTAGGTCATATGTGCATGTCTGACCAAGAAAAAAATAAACTGGGGGTTCAATTGTTTGCTTATTCACTCATCTCACAGTTGGGTTTAAACATTAAAGTCTTAGGCCTATATGGAATTAGTTGCTGATTTAAAATACACAGCACACTCACAGCTTGGGGCAATGTCAAACAAAGGCCAACAAATTTGACTAGTTTACTAATTCATTTTATATGATGTGTATATTTACTTGCACCCTAGTGTGATAGGTCAAGTGGTAATATTAATTCTGCTTGATACGTTTTAAAGGATTTTTTGATGAATATAAATTTATTTGAAAGGGAAATATTTTGTAACATCATACATGTCTTTAATGTCATTTCTAAACAATTGTAAAGTGTCCTTGCTTAATAAAGGTATTTATTTATTTCAAAAAGAAAATCTTACTGACCCCAAACTTTTGAACAGTAATGTATAATATCTGTTTCAAATGATGTAACTGTTTCATCAAAGAAAAGGGGTCAAGGGGTTAACATCACAAAATAAGCTAATAAATGAATGAACCTTATCGATTCTGGTCTTAGTCTAAGTTACCTACTTACGCTGAACAGTTTCTCTGGCAATTGAAGATACCCGCGACTGAGGAATGGGTTTGACGCTTGGACAGTCTGGCTTGTGGTGTTCGCCCACTATAATTTGCATTCAGGTTGACTTCGAAAATGAAAATGAAAACGATAACAAAAAAATCCAAAAGAAAAACTTTACATTTTAATTAGAATAGTGTCACTATTATTGCGCGAGCATTTATACAAATCTTTGTAAAAACTGTATTTGCAGTTTATTTTTCACATTTGCCTTTTCATAAAATTGGCAGAAAATGTGTTCTATAGGAATTAACTTTTCAATATCCCTACAGTTTGTACTTGGTTATAGCCAACAAACAAAAAAAGAATAGAATAGTGTCAGTGTAGCTTCACCCCTACCTGTTCAGGGTTGGCAGGGGGAGAGAATCTCTTGGCACACACCACAAAAATGTCAGGGTGTGGCTTGCAGTTTTTTACTTCAGGATCATCTCCAAGGACAATGTGACTGAAGAGGCTGAAGAACTCTTTATGACTGCTAGTCTTCATCTCAAAGGTCAGACCTGCTGAGCTTGTGCCAACAGCAATAGGAATGCCATGCTTGTGTAGATGATTGACAATCTTTGCTACACCTGAAAAAAACATCAGAAAAATGTCACTTATGGCGTGTTCACACTTGGCAGTATTAGTTAGATAAGAACAAACTGTGGTTGCTTTGTTGGTGTGGTTCACTTGAATAAGTGTGAAAGCTGCCATCTAAACCCTGATTCGCACCAAACAACAAACTCTGGTGCGGTTCGACTGTACTATGAACGCAAAACAGACCAAAGGCATCTTTGGTAAGTCACGTCACACAACACATCATAAAAGCTGTTTTTTTGTTTGTTTGTATCTTTAGGTTCAGTATTAAAAATGACAGTGTGAACCAGGACTAAGGTCCGGACCAAAAAAGCCAAGAGAATCGAACTACAAGTATGAACACACCCCAAAATTAATAACCAAGCAGTGTGACCTAACCTTAAACCAGCTTATTTTATTCTAAGTGACTTTGAGGAAAATATGCTCTAAAGTAGATTATGCATCACCTTTTGTTTCAAAATCAACTTCCAGTTCCAATCTTACATAAAAATTACCTGGCAACAGAGAGGCTGTGGGGAATAATCGCTCCTGAATTTTTCTAGTCTCCTCCAGGAGCTCTTCGGGGGTTATGGGGAGTTCAATTTTGTCTCTTATTATCCTGGCAGCCTCCAAAGCCTTGTTCCCCATCACAGAGGACTTCACTTCCCAGGTATACTGCTTATTGAACCTGTCACAGACCTCCTGGAATGACACTGAGTACAACCTCTCTGTATCTGCAAAATATATACAAATAAAAACATGCAATAGTGCAGAGCAAATTGATGGAACGGAACAAAAGGCAATACATTATTGACTTATTATAATGAAGAAACTGATGAGTATAGGCTAGCTAGGCTAACGTTATAACCTTTGCTTCGGTAACTTGTCAAATTGAATGTGTAAGTAGACTATTATACATGTGCTACTGACATAAAAAGGGACATTTTGATTACATAAATATAAAAAAATAGTTTTAAACTATCAGAAACATACTCGATGAATACGTAACGTTGCAAACAAAAAGACAAGCGCTGATTTAGTTAAAAAATCGTTTTTTATAAACAAAATTCTCACCCACCTAATAATAATCCGTCCATATCAAAAAGCACGTGTGTTACTGGTTTAAAAGACATGTTTTAATTGATATGTTTGCTCTACTGTGTGGACACACGAAACTTCATTAACGTAGCGTAGGAGACACAGACACGAAAACTGCTGGACAATCGATGTTACACAATAAAATAAAACACAACAACATCTCAAAATTCAGAAGAACTTCAGTTCAAATCTTGCTCGATATATCTGAAAGTCAAATGTATGTGTTTTGATAAAAAAAAGTATTTATATCATGTCCCTTTCTCTTTATAAGATCCACTTTCGAGTAATAACAACTCAGGGCAACTTTTTAACTCGCCACACAAGGTTTATGGGAAATGTAGTTTTTCAAAGCGCACATTGAGAAGAGCTTACGTAGAATTGTCTTTAGAGAGAAAAAATACAAAATGTATATTACAAGTAAAAAAAAAAAAAAAAAAAAATATATATATATATATATATATATATACATATTATTATTATTATTTAATAATAATAATAATTTAATTTAATTGTTTTATTATTATTGTATTTTATTTTATTGCAAACGATGTTGTATTTATGATATCACTATTTTCTGAATAATGAGTAGGCTATTAGGATATACAAAAAAAAAATATGGCTGCCTTCAGGGGTTCCCTCACAAGGGATCATCTTATTTGAATCCTATCCTTGAAATTAAAATGATTTATATTCATTATTACTTTCTTAAATATATATATATATATATATATATATATATATATATATATATATATATATATATATATATATATATATATATTATATATATATATATATATATATATATTCTCAAATAAAAACCAAATAAACAAGTAAAAAATAAATATGCAGATAAGAAGACTGTGAAGTGGTCTAATTGGGACAATACTACGGCTGGTCACATTGACTAATTTGAATTATAATCTTTAAGTGCAGTAGGTCATATTATTTACGTGTTTTGTATAGTGATTTGGCAGGTTTTTTTTTTTTTTTTATGAAACCTTGACCAAAGTGCAAGGCTGGGAATCAACATCATTAAATAATTATGGCTTAATATCTCCAGCTATAACAACTACTACTAGGCATACTTGTCAATTAGATGTTTTTTTTTTTTAATGCACATTAACTGTTAACTTTCCTGTCATATAAAGAGAGCATCTGTCACGTTTAACTGCAATTATGCACATGACTATGGAAGCAAATAAGAGACATTTGAAATTTAACAGCCACTGAATATTTTTGAAATATTTTATTTTGAAAAACATTTATCTGAACTTATTTGCTCTGAATTCACCCCCTTTGAAATAATTTTACTTTGGAAACCATGTAGGCTATCTGAATTTATTTGTTTCAAATTTACCTCTGAAATTTAAATAGACCTACGAAAATTCTTGACTTCCATTTTAAAAACCTGAATCTTGAAACCTATATAGGCAACTTTTGAAGAATTTATGAGAAATCTACAGAACAGAAACAGAACAGAAACAGTTGCGGGATAAATCAGAAACTAATGACCAAAGAACACAGGCAAACCGGGAGCAAACACAATAAAAACTGAATAGACCCCAGTGTTGGGTAAGTTACTCTTAAAAAGTAATGAATTACTAGTTAATTACCTCTTCAACAGTGTAATTATTACTGTACTAATTACTCTCTCTAAAAAGTATTTAATTACTTTTAATTACTAATTGCTTTCAAAATCCCATATCAATCTCAAACAGCTGAATAATACAAGGATAGACATGAAACTGTTTTAATTCTTTCAAATAAATACTATAAAATTGCATGAATTATCCTTAAACCGACCAAACAATTTAAATGGAGAAGGTTACATTATAAACATACTTTTTAACATCAGACAATACATTTTGA
Organism: Chrosomus eos; assembly: GCA_036326025.1. Lineage (NCBI taxonomy): Eukaryota > Metazoa > Chordata > Actinopteri > Cypriniformes > Leuciscidae > Chrosomus > Chrosomus eos. Next base: position 50,469 of record JAZAVI010000415.1, on the reverse strand, counting down.
TGTTAAACCCACTATTGTTTTATATAGAATTGTTCTAGTTAATACCAGTCTGATCTCATGACATTTCATACTTATTTTGCAAGATGGCTAATTCGTACAAATTTATTACGAGTGAGGTAGTATGATTTAGACACCTCATAAAATGCATATGAATCGCCGTGAGATCAGATTGATCTGTAGACAGTATTTAAGCTCAATTACATCAGATGTAACTGTAATTAAATTACAGAAAAATTAAGACTAATCCCTTACTTTACTTTTTCAGGGGAAAAGTAATTAAGTATACTGTAAAAAATATTTTAGCAATTTAGTTATTTCAACTTATTTTTTTAACTTGATTGTCCAGACAACAAGAAATTTTAAGTTTTCTTGTCCTCAACTTATCGAAATAAGTTAGTTAAACTAAAAAAAACCCATGCAAAAAGATAACTCAAAATAATGAGTTAACTTTTTTTACAGTGTACACTGATAGACACAGACATAACTCTGACATTAGAGGAAACTGCAATGCCTGCAAGAGAAACCAGGGAGGCGATGACAGGGGGAGGAGCCAGAGAGGAGAGGAAAGCAGAAGGAGCTAGGCGGGGAACCAGACCACAGCCAGGACAAAGGTCCACAGCGGAGTTGAAGGAGAGAGAAGCCATATTGGAGCTTTAACCACGGGGGTGACAGACGGAGGTGAGACCCAGGCAGAGTTGAAGAGCCGATGAGACCATGCGACACTGATGGTCTGGAGACCAAGTCGCAGCTGCAGCGACAAGCATCCAACGTTGAGCCAGGGTGCCAGATGACTGGAGCCGAGGGAGGATGGAGCCAAAAAGAGGAACTGAATGTTTAGCAATAAGTTATATGATACAGTGGACAATTTATTTTGCAGCCAGGGTAGTCTAACAACTCTCCGTTGGCTTTCGAGCTGGAAAAACCTAACTCTAGTCAGGCCAATCACATCGTGTATAGAGTTGGTGGGCAGGCTTAACATAATGACGGCAGAGATGTGATGGTTCCGCTTGAATTCCCTGCTTCTTGAAAACAAAGAAGATGACCGCTGCTGCTGGCGAACAACAGTCTTTTAAATCGGCTTTGGCCGCGACTCTGGAGGACTTGGAGTTAAGCTTTTCTTTGAGAAAAGAACAAAGAATGGCACTTAAGTCATTCTTAAAAAAGGAAGATGTGGTCGGAGTTTTGCCGACCGGATACAGCAAAAGTTTAATATTACAGCTAGCTCCGCTGGTGGAAAAATGCATGGGACTCACTCAGCCACAACCGGTCGTTGGTTGGTTGTAGCGTTATCCTATCGCGTGCAGAGGGAAATTGAAAGACAACCGTTCATCCCGCCCCTCGGATTGAGGCATGCCTGACCTACCATCTTGATGTGGGTCTGGTTTGCCAGACTGGATTTCAGTATAATTTGAGACCAAACTGAAAATTTGGATACAAAATAAATGTTTTAAGATTATAAAAAGAAAAGAAAAGAACCATTATGTACAATTAATAATAATTAATAACAATTAAAAAGAAAACAAATCTAAAATATCATTGTCATTAATCAAATAATAAAATTTGTGCAATATTAATCTAATTTGTGCTTCTACTGAAGCAAACAGGATTTTTTTTTTTTTTTAGAAAATCAAGCTCAGATTTAAAGGACAGTTTACAGTTTGTGTCAATTTTAGGCTTAAAACCAGGGTAATGCTTCTGATTTTAGGGATAAATTATGGGTTAAGTTTATCCACCTTTTTCTGCTCTAAACAATGCGCGCTGCCATCACGACGACTCCGGTTGCCGACTTCCGGTTTGAATCTGGTCTATGCTTTTGCCATGTGTTTCAGATTGTGTAATCCCCACATCGCTAAACTAAATCGAAAAAAAATATTCATCAAATGTGATCTGATCAGGTTATTTTTATTAAATCACAGATAAAAACAAAATTAACTTTTTTTTTTCTTCATACCTTCCAAACGGATAGCTGATTCATCACTGCACGATCTCCCTAATACAATACATGAACATCCGACAGTCTCTATCACCCCCGACTGCTGCACTGCAGAATAACCCAAGCAATACGTTTAGACTGGTTATCACTATGACTCTTGTCTACCTCTGCTTTCAAAAATAAATGTCCATGCTTCAGTAAAGAAATGTGCTGTACGCTGAGTTGTGGTTCATTAAGACGAGAGTCCAGTTCACGCGCCGCCGCCGCCGGCTACGTGTCATGATGATCTATTTTCTACTAAGTTTACTACTTATTTATTAAATCCTGGCAATTGGTTGATGAAACATTGATTAAAATTAAGATACAATTAATAAAAAACGAAATTCACTTTAAAGAAAGGCTTTGTGCTTTCTGTTTGAGGTCTCTGTGAAAGTTTTAAAGTCGCTTTCAGAGTGATCGTGTCTATAAAACTATCACGTCCGTAAAAAAAAAATCCCTCATAAATGTGAACACGGCAAATAAAATAAAAAGAATATTTTATGTTCTGTGGAGGCCGACCCTTCTTCATCCGGTTAGTATTACTTGCCACCTAAAAGTTAACGATTTGTTGTGTCATGTCAGATGTGTATTTCGCTCATATTAAATATAAAACGCATGTGTATACTGATATTTTTCTAATGTCTCGACTAGAGTGCTATCATTCTATCTAAACAAACCCTTCAAACGGAAGTAGAAAACCGTTTAGTCAGTTGAACCCGCTATGAATCATGGGAAATAGAACAGGCGAAGAAAAAGGTGGATAGGCAGGGATATGGTTAGGATAACATTTCCGGACAGGAATGTTGTTCCAGGATCAACAAAATATGTTGACCCTAACTTGGCAAAATCAGGATTCTTTGAAAATCACTATAGTGAACATTTTCCCCTAATTTAGTTATAAAAATAAATAAAGAATTGCCTTAGTATTCGATTCCCCTTTTGTGCAAAAGCTGATTAGATGGTTGGAATGTTGTTCCAGGATCAACAAAGATGAACTTGGTGAAATCAGGTTCTGCATTTTAGACATGCCTAGTTGTATTTCAGCCTGTTTTTTGCTCTTGCTAAAATCCACACACAGCATCATTGAGGGTCATCACACAGAAGCAGACACCTAGATACACACGCCAGGCCTGCACTCCATCCATGCACATTTCACAAGGTAATTGGAAGCGCAATGTAAAGTGAGAGAGCCTCGTTAGGAGCAGAGGCATGTTTGGGGAGTGGGGTTTCTCCTCAGGGGATGGCAGCTAATGAGGCTATGGATTCCAGATCTAATTGGGTGTAGCAGAAAGTAGCCCCACTTTCAGCTCTGTCTATTGTACCGGCTGCCTGTTGTGTCTCAGTCACATCAAATGCCCAGCCAGAAAAGGTGTGCTCTTCATGGACAGAAGGAGAATGCACGTCCAAAGGGATGCATTGTGCTCTTTCCCTATACTACAGGAGGTCTGTATTTTGAAATGGCAGTCTACGGGTTTTATTTGTATTCCTTCTAATACATACAGTTCTGTGCAAAAGTCTTAGGCACGTACATATTTTCACCCCCATATCTTTTGCCGTAGTGTGTCAGTAGGAAATATCAGTTTTCATATCAAAACATTCCTTTTGCCATTAATTGTAAGTGAGATTTTGGTATGCACAAGGACTCTGAAAACAGCCGGTATGCTCCACACGAAGATCTGATCTCACCATCATCGAGTCTGTCTGTGATTACGAAAAAATAGAAAAAAACTGAGATAGACTAAATCCAGAAGAACTGTGTCTCTAAGATGCTTGAGTAAACGAAACTATGTGCAAGTTATGCTAGCGCTAAAGGTTGGCGCACCAAATTGGTTTGATTTAGTTAATAAAAGTTAACTGATAAATAAAATCTATTTATGACATTATTTTTGAGAGCATCCTCACTTTACAGCATTTTTAGCATGCAGCATTACAGCATCAAGTGCCTAAAACTTTTTACAGTACTGTAGCTTTGCAGGTCGGTTTCCTCAACGTTGCTGCAGTTATTCTGGAATTAGTCTGTCTCTCATATTTTTCTGTTTCTTCATGTAATCCCAGGTGGACTCAATTATAGTGAGATCAGGGGCCGTATTCACAAAGAATTTTATCTTACCACTAGGAGTACTCCTAAATCGCAATTAAATATTTTAGCTAGGAGTTTTCTCTTAAAAAGTTATTCACAACGCCTTTCAGATCTACTCTTAGTAAGGATGACGTCAATTCTCATGCACGAGCTTCCTCGCAATGATCACAGTGATTGGTTGTTAGATGACAGGGCCATCATTCGGAACATAACGCAACAAATCATGGAATGGAATTACGACATCTAAATATGTCTGTGTCCTACACAAAATAATAAATATTATGTCATCGAAATGCATATATAATGACATGTTTGTGCAGGCCCCAGAGAAGTGTAATTCTAAAAATTCAGAGAGAGAGAGAGAGAGAGAGAGAGAGAAAAGTCGTGAATTAAATTAAATTAAATCAAGGTAGCCTAATACCCCAATGAAAACCGCCACTTTCCTAATAATGAAAAAACGACACTTGCATTAACACTTGCTTGGTTAATTGACATCCTATTAGCCTAAATAGACTACTTAAAACAAGGAAATGTTGCTCCTATTGAAGTGAAGTAATAGTTGAATGACGGAAAGCCCAACTGGACGCAGGATCAGTTACTGCTGCTGGCCCAGTTGGTGCTGGAAAAAAAAAACATAATAAAAGGGAAATTCGGCAGTGGGATATCAAGCAAAACTAAGCGTGAGAATGGGAGAGGATTTGTTTGCAGATCAACGCAGCATTCCCGCTTGTGTTGCGGACCCCGGACGACTGCGAGAGGCGGTGGTGTGCGCTACAATCCTTTGTGAATAGGTCTTAGTGAGTTAGGAGTCCTCTCGACTTCTTTTGAGCTGTCCCAGACTTAGATGCTACTTTTAGGGCTAAAATGCTTCGAGAATTACTCTTAGTGAAAAAAATTAGGAGACCTAAAGTTAGGAGTGACACGCCCATTATTTTTAGGAGTTGCTCCTAAATTCCCCAGTTAGGAGCTACTTTTAGCCTTAAAATTATTTGTGAATACGGCCCCAGATATCTGTGTGGAGCATGCCGGATGTTGTCAGACTCCTTGTGCATACAAAAATCTCACTGGATTATTACAATTAATGGCAAAAGGAATGTTTGGAAATGTAAACTGATATTATACTGACACTATAGCAAAATATATAAATAACTTAAAACCATTGTTTTGGGGTGAAAGTTCTAACGTGTCTAAGACATTTTCACAGTGCTGTAGGCCTATGTTCTTTAACAATTGTAAGTGGATCCTATCGCATAAAAGAGATAAAATTACATATCCAGACACTCACATCGAATTTTTATTTAAAAAAAAGCCCTTATTGTAGGGCAGGGCTATAAAATCACCCACATTTTCTTTTTCTATTATATTATCTACCTGAGCAAACTACTGGGTAAGCAGCAAATTTTTTATTTGATATTTACTTTTCTATTTATTTGTCACTAAAATGCAATATAAATGCAATTCATACATAAAATGACCTGAATACATCTCTCTCTTCTATAAATAAATAAATATTTCTGAATTAAAATTAATTTTTATATATTTGGAGGACATAAAGTAAAAAAAGTGTGTAAATGTCGTAGTAAATAAAAAATCCTAGTTAAAACAATGACATTTTTCTCTAACTTATCTATTTTGATAAATATTTTATTATTTCTTAAAAAAAAGTCCACCAAATAAAGTGCCACACTATATATAATACATAAAATGTTTTTATGTCAGATAATTTGACCATTTTATAACATGGCATATACATATTAGCAAAACATAAGGGATTAATTTGTTTTTTTTTTTTAACATAAGCACTCACATAACATTTACACTTCTTGAACCGCACATTGCAGTAGATTATTCCCATAGTGTGGGCTATTATACGTCCTTCAAGCTTCTTTTTATTGGCTGCTTATCAATATTGGTAAACATTCAAATACACTGACATGATGTGTTATATTGACATACCCCTAAATGATTACAAGGCCATCAGTCTTTGGATAAACAAACAGCATAGATTTAATCTACAGCACTCCATCATGTTGAAAAACTGTGCTGTCAGTCTGAGACATGCTAGACTGTGCAGTTATACTCAGTTCTATTTTTAGATAAACTCCTCTGGAATGAGATATACGGTTGTTCTTTGCCACAGTTTGGTGTTCTGTTTGTTATACCATGCATATTCTACACTTGTGAGAAATATGTATAATTGACCTTTAAGGTAAACTTTTTATAACACTCTCTGCTTGACACATCAATCTTTGGTGCTAATGGGTATTTGTGTGTAAAGGTCAGAAGTGACATAGCCTCATCCATTAGTCAAATACAAAGATTACAACAAACACTGTATGGGAGTTACATCTCTGGTAGTGGCAAATGTTAATAAAATTTTAATTTTAATAGTTCATAGGAAAAATAGTTAACAGGAGAGACAAATGAAGGGGCATGCAAATGCAGTGATTAAGTGAGCTGGATAAAAATGGGTGAAAAAACTGGTTAAAGTTAAACTGAGGTTAAAGCAGATGTGAGTCACAGAGCAATACACATTAATGTCATCTAATATGTAAAACAGACAACAATGTTTTTCCCTTTGAATAAGATGAGAAAGTGCAGATTTTGGGGCTCAAACCTGATTGGTGAAATAAAGGAATAAAACATTTTTTTCAGTTCCTATGTTTATGCTGAAACTGCTGGTTTTCAAAAACAATAGGAATATGATATTAAAGATTCAAGATTTATTTTTTTGTCACATAGTTTTACAGAATACAACCTGGTCAGCTACACATACTGGGCATTAAATAAATAGTAGATAAAATATATAGATATAGAGTAGTCATATGTGCAAAAATAAGCATATTCAAAATTGCAGGGTGTGTTACGAGATAGTTATCATAAAAACAAAACGATATGCTGTGTGCAGATTGCAATGTTCAAATATATAAAACAGTTCGGACTCATGTTGTTGTTAAGAAAGAATATTCCAGTTATGTGCTAATATCAATCCAACATCATGCAAGAATAGATGGATCATACAACAATCTCTGGGCATCTTGCCTAAAATTAATTAGCAAATGTACTTACATGTTGACCATGCTGAAACACTTAACAGGGACTGTGCTCCACTTGACCATCTGTCCATATTCCTCTCTGCAGTCCATTGACAACAAATGATGTCAAGAGTAGCAATTAACTTTTGTCTGTTCCAGGGGCGCTACAGTGTATGACCACTCAAAAGAATACGGATATACACACAGCAAGTACCTTTGCAAAACAGATACAGATATTTCTGTTGCAATTTATTGGAAATAGCCAAACCTGAAAACTTTCCCAGAAGGAGTATGCTACGGACAAGTCATGGCAGCTAAATGGATGTATATAAAGCTGGAAATAACATGGGCTGTCTCCAGTGTATTACATGTAGAGAATTTACTGATGAACCAAACACAAATTAATCTTTCTAATCTCTCATGGGCTTCATTAAAATGTGATTCAGCATTACGGATTTTAACACCACATTCCTAAGTCACAACACTGGCTCCAAATTGTCTAAACCCCCTCCAGAGAGGATTTTATGGCCCCAGGCCTCAGAGATAAGCCTAAAACAGGAAGAACGTTGCCAGAATGGTGAAAGGTCTGACCACCTTTGACCTCCCTCAGCATGACCACTGCTGAACATGACACCGAGATGTAAAACAGACTTCCCTCTGCTTGAAGACTTTTGAATGACCTCATTGTTGAGACCTCTTAAAACCCACAGAGACAAGAGACTTCTCATATAAAAATGCATAAACTCATCCCAGAACAATTCTTGACGAACTTATAATCAAACATTGTTCCACTACCTAATCCTATATTGTAGCTATGTATGTGTCTATTATACTAGATAGCATACAAGTCATGCAAATGTTGTTACTTTAGATGGATGAATGAAAGTGTGTCTTGTTTGATATCAGTGAGATCATATATTCTTAATTCTTAAGATGGCTTGAGTGAAATCTGTGTAAAATGTTTTGTATGATTATAATAATCTACAATGTTTAAACTGTGATCTCTTGTTCTCTCGGCTTAGTGATTGAAAACAAGGAGACCCCAGATAACGCATGATTTATGATAAGTAGGAACTAGGTCCACCTCCTAAGATGATGCCATTGTCCAATTGGCCAGAATTCTCCAAAAGAGGTTGGACTAACTTTAAGTTAAAGACCCGAACAAAGCAGTTCAGGTTCGGTTCGGCAGTTCGGTTCGGTGTTGAATTAAGTTTGTGCCTCTCTCTACAAACAGCAAGAGAGTGTTCATGTTCGTACACTACATCGACCAGACCAAGTTAGACCAAGCCAGCAGACAAACCCATCAAGATCGGAGTTTAAACAGCTTCATTCAAGCCATCTCATCTCTTACTTTCATTTCTTCCTTTATTTTATTTTCTCGTTAAAAGTCTCGTTCTAAGTTAAGTTTAGCTGTAAAGTTCGTTTACACGTCTCTCCTGCAACGCACTTCGAACTGTAAAGACTCTTGTTCATCCATCCGCCAACACATCACGTGACCGGCGGTTCAGAAACTCCAGCCAGGCACTCCAAAGACAACCAGCCACGCGGACCCGGCCGGGAAACCCCTCTGACGAAGCACCTCAAATAGGGAATTCCCTGGCCTAAGCAACGCAAAGGACAAGCAAGTAACCTCCAGACTCTAGCTGAACTGGTGTTTTTTAATTTAAATTGAATAACCTGTCTAAGAAACGAAGGTTTCAATTAATGCTTGGTGGTTCGTTCAGGTTTATGTCTTACAAAGTGCATCTCACTCTGAAAACTCATCTTTTCTCTCTCTTCCTCTGCGCCTTGAATGAATGTGTGTGTGTGATTGGGTTTAGACATTAGTTTTATGTGTTTAGAATAGTTAATAAAGTCGTCCATATATTTGAAAAGATATTCGTCTTGTGTTTTGCTTACACATTTAATGTCTTGTACTGCCGATCTAAAGTTACCTTGCTAATACATAGTGTTTCACTATAAATTGGATAAATATCTGTTGCCAAGGTTAAAATTACGGCCCGTTCAAATGAACTCTAAACGAGTCATTTGCTCGGTTCCATAGTGATTCGGTCAATGATTCATTGCAAATCGATGAATCATTCCCTTTGAGCTAAATTGGCCTTCCGGCCCCCTTAAATACATTTTATGTATATTATTATTATGTAGGTTCGCTACATTATTTGGTGGAGAATGCGGGCAGTTCAACCTAAATTGTAAGAATATTATCAAGATTTATCTTTTCATATTGTGCGGATGAGAGATCCGATTCTCTGAGAGTCTGTGTGTGACGCGCGCAGCGCGCGCCCCGTTTGAATGAATGCTGCTGCTGCTGTTGTTGTCTGTGAGTGAAGCTCCCAGAGAAAGCTGAAAAGTCTAGTCTGCCGCCCTATTTGCTTTCTTGTTAACTGCAGTAAATAAGATATAAAACCTCACACTACGATAAGGTAAGAATTGAGCGTGTTCCTCATTTCCAGAAATACCTCGTTAGAGCTGTTCGATTTCTGTGTGTTCCAGAGTCTTTCAGAAAAGCTGTAACGTTGTGTGTGTGTTTATATCAGTTAGAGAACTGAACGAAATCAAACTGCAGTAATTAAAATAACCCTAACTGTCACGTTTTGATGTGTTCTGTTAATGTTTTGAGATCTTGTTTTCCCCCTGTCTTTGTGGTTTTTGGTTTAGTCCTGTTAAGTTTTCCCGCTCCTCGTTTGTGTCCAATTTTATGCACCTGTTTTCAGTTAATTATCTTGTTTGGTTCAGTGTATTTAAGCCCTGTGTTTTCCCTCAGTGTTTGTCGATCGTCGTCTACGTATGGTTGTGTGTTTTCTGATTTCCTGGAGTTTTGGTCCTGTTTAAGTTTGGAAAGTTTTCATTTTGTAATTAAAAACTATTATATGGAAATTCCGTGTCCTCGTCTTCAGCACCTGCACAAACCCTGACAGAACGATCGACCCTTTAAAAAGCAAAAATGGGTAGAAGGAGGAAAAAAGAGGTGAGCCCCTTCAAAAACCCAATCCTTTTCCAAGAGGAGCGCTCACTCGAGGAATACGCTGGTCTATACCTTGAGCTGTATGATGATGTGAGATGGGATGAGGAGGAGTTGAAAAAGAGTTTCTGGGGTGGACTAAAAGACCCTCTCGCCCAGATAATTTTGGTAAGGGACCTCAATCTATCCTTCCTGGAGTTTTTGGATCACACGCTGTGGGCCTGTGGATCCAGCTACCACTTGGAGGATCTCCCACTCCAGCCAGAGACCATCCAACCAGAGCCCGTCGCCGGCCCGCCAACGCCTGAGCCCATCACCTGCACGCCAACGCCTGAGCCCATCACCTGCACGCTCACACCAGAGCCCATCGTCTGCCCACCAGAGCCTGCACACCGCATCAGCCCTGTCGCCAGATCGGTCCCTGGACTTCCCCGGATGATATCCGGTATGACTGATCCCCCACTGATGTCAGTGCGATTAGCCAGGAGGATGGCTGCCGAGGCTGGGGTTCACGTTAACCACATCCAGCCAGATCCTGAGCCCGTCGCCTGCCCGCCAGAGCCTGAGCCCGTCACCTGCCCGCCAGAGCCTGAGCCCGTCGCCTGCCCGCCAGAGCCTGAGCCTGTCGCCTGCCCGCCAGAACCTGAGCCCAGCCCCAAGCTCCCCGAAATGCTGGTTCCGTCCAGTTCCGAGTCCCCTGATGTGCTGGTCCCGTCCAGTTCCGAGTCCCCTGATGTGCTGGCCCCGTCCAGTTCCGAGTCCCATGAAGCGGCAGAGCCAGAGCCCGTTGACCCAGAGCCAGAGCCAGAGCCCGTTGACCCAGAGCCAGAGCCAGAGCCCATTGACCCAGAGCCAGAGCCAGAGCCCATTGACCCAGCGCCAGAGCCAGAGCCCGTTGACCCAGCGCCAGACCCAGAGCCCGTTGACCCAGACCCAGAGCCCGTTGACCCAGACCCAGAGCCCGTTGACCCAGAACCCGTTGACCCAGCGCCCGTTGATGTCAAGTCAGTTCCCGATCATGAGCCTGTCCTCCCCAAGAAAATTTTGGGGGGGCGCCATACGCCTTCGCCGTGGCCGGCCAAAGATCCACGGAGGCCCGAAAAGATAACACCGCCATGGCCACCTGAAGGGTCCTCACCGCCATGGCCACCTGAAGGGTCTGCACCGCCATGGCCACCTGAAGGGTCTTCACCGCCATGGCCACCTGAAGGGTCTGCACCGCCATGGCCACCCGAAGGGTCTTCACCACCACGGCCACCTGAAGGGTCTTCACCACCACGGCCACCTGAAGGGTCTGCACCGCCCTGGCCACCTAAAGGGTCCTCACCGCCATGGCCACCCGAAGGGTCCTCACCGCCATGGCCACCCGAGGGTCCCACAGCACCGCCCTGGACGCCCGAGGGTCCCACAGCTCCGCCCTGGACGCCCGAGGGTCCCACAGCTCCGCCCTGGACGCCCGAGGGTCCCACAGCTCCGCCCTGGACGCCCGAGGTACAGCCTGCACCGTCGTGGCCACGCCCACAGCCTGCTCCGCCTTGGTCACGCCCACAGCCTGCTCCGCCTTGGTCACGCCCACAGCCTGCACCGTCGTGGCCACGCCCACAGCCTGCACCGCCGTGGCCACGCCCACAGCCTGCTCCGCCCTGGAGGCTTCCTGGACCTACACCATGCCCTCGTCAGCCTCCAGGGCGCCCACCCTCCCACCCCTTTGGATGTTATACGGCGCGAGGACGCGCCTTCGGGGAGGGGGGAGGTACTGTCACGTTTTGATGTGTTCTGTTAATGTTTTGAGATCTTGTTTTCCCCCTGTCTTTGTGGTTTTTGGTTTAGTCCTGTTAAGTTTTCCCGCTCCTCGTTTGTGTCCAATTTTATGCACCTGTTTTCAGTTAATTATCTTGTTTGGTTCAGTGTATTTAAGCCCTGTGTTTTCCCTCAGTGTTTGTCGATCGTCGTCTACGTATGGTTGTGTGTTTTCTGATTTCCTGGAGTTTTGGTCCTGTTTAAGTTTGGAAAGTTTTCATTTTGTAATTAAAAACTATTATATGGAAATTCCGTGTCCTCGTCTTCAGCACCTGCACAAACCCTGACACTAACGTTATAAGGACTAATATTCTCCTCACAGAGCGATGAGCGTGTTCCTCATCTAAGTTAGTCATAAGCCTTATATTTATTTATCTGATTCAGTGCGTGTCCCACTGATCCCCGTGATAAACAGCGAGGCTTAACTAATCTTATCTGTTTGTGTCCGTTCAAATAATTCTCGTGTAACATTGCGCATGTCCGAGTATAATTTGAATAGTGGTTATTTAAATTCGTTATCAAGTAAAGCTTGCCATTGAAACTGAACCAACAGTTATTGTTTTATGTGCCTAGATAAACTTGCACAGAGACGATCCGCCGAGGTCGTCCTAATTACATCTATTATAACGCAAAGCTGTCGCTTGCTTAAAGTTAATATCACTCTTGACAAACTGAGTGAAGCCCCACGTCGTAAAACCAGCTACGAGTGGTGTATCTTATTTGAACAGTGTGAAATGCGCCGACATTTCCCGTAATAGGATCGATTGTTACGGTACATGCATGTTCTGTGGACATTGTTGAAATGCTCCCATATTGCATGGAACTCTAACAAACTGTTTTCCAACTGTCTGCAATTCCCGGTTCGCCCACTAGCGTTCGCTTGGTCGCTATAGTTACGATCGTGACACGGAAGTCTTAGCCAACGCTTCCGGGTGAACTTTGACCCAACCCTCGATGTAAACAAGCGCTAAGCTAGGCAGTAGCCTTGCACGGAGGCCTGTGCTAAAGCCTTTAGCATCAGTCACTGTTATCAATACGAGCCAATACTACAGTGTCTGTTGGAAAAATGTTAAAGTGATTTGACCGTTTAGACACCTCGACCTTTACAACTGTTGATCCTGTCTTCTTTTCCTTTTACCTCTCTCTTTTACTTTACCTATATTTTACTGGAAAAGGAAATATTGGTTTACAATTATTAATTACTTTACCTGCATGTTACTTGAAAAAGAAAATGCTGGTTAACTATTATTAATTGTCAATTTTGAATTTGATTTTAAAGAAAGGGTAATATTGGTTTACAATTATTAATTACTTTACCTGCATTTTACTTGAAAAAGAAAATACTGGTTTACTATTATTAATTGTCAATTTTGAATTTGATTTTGAAGAAAAGGAAATATTAAAATAAAATTGAAATTCTATTTTTCTAGACAGGTCATTTCTAATGATTTCTAGATTTATTTTTAATAACTCTGATTTCATAATTTTCATAATTTCTAAATTTCTCGTTGAGATCTAATCACTTTAGGTGAATAAGTCTTGAACTCTGAAAGTTAAAATTTGAAAGTTGTTATTACTATTACAAAAATAGTGTTAGACTCAGATTTGCTCATTATTGTCATTGCGTTTTATCCTTTCGTCCTGTTGGTTATAAACTTAACCACTATATTTGTTCTGATTAATTAATTTTCGGGAAGCTTCAATAGGGGACATTACCATCTCCATACGAGTTTCAAATAAACCAGAGACAATCGTCTTTTACCAAAGTTTATTTGTGTGTTTAGTTGTTCCTCAACTATCAATTCTATACTCGTGGTAGACGTAAAGGTAGCGGGATCCAACCTCCTTGCTTCACTTCTTCCTCATCACGTCTTTCCTGTTCTGTCCTGCTTTATTCCATCTTATTCTTCACATTTGTAGGAACAAACCTGGAAGAACCACCAATCGACTCTAAAAGAGACAAATATAATCTGTCCCAACAAACAGATTATTAGATATTTGATTTTTAATCAAACCCTCTTGTGTTCTTCATACTCTCCCTGCATTTGAAACGCAATTTCAACTTTGACATCTTATCCAAGATCAAGTAACAGAGACAAGTGCCGAGCAAACTCCGCCTTCACAGCATCCCTGCTGTAAACCCTGCTGTAAGCGGTCGAACTGAAGGTGTGTGTGTCAATCCTGTCAAACTCAGAGAAGAGGTATCAACATCATTATTGTATTATTTTTCCTCGCAAACATAAGCAATAATATTGTTTACCTTTCTGGAAACAGATTTTCATTGATAAAAACATTTATGAGAAATTAATACTTCCCCTAGTTAATAATTTTCTTTTTGTTTTTGTCCCTCATTGAAATTGGTTGTTAACTTTTCTCTCTTTGTCCCTTACTCAGTTGAGCGACTAAGTCCTCACCCCACGAGTTGAAACCAGCTTGTCATTGATAGAAAATATTTATAAAAATATTTCTCCCATTGAAAAAAAAAGGGGGTTCTTTCCATTTGAGATTTGTTTTAACCTTTTTCTCTCTCTTTCATTTACCCAGTTGAGTGACGAGATCTTCGCATCACTAGTCTCACTTTGTACACTTAGACCAACACTTAGTCATCACAACACTTCACTATTGATGTACAATTACTGAAACGACACTTAGCCGTTCAACCACATATAGGCTTATACACACAGATCTGTGTCAGTCTCTTCACCAAGCGTGCCAACATGTCGTGGACGACAAACCCCACTGCCCAACGGAAGACGTGGACGCCTGGCTCAGAGGCATTACAGACTGCCTCACACCAAAGACAATTGAACTGTTATTATTTTTAATAATAATCATAATTCTGAGAAGATTCCTGACACATGATTCAAGCCAGAACCAAAACCACGTGGAACTAACCAAGATAACCTGTTCCTTAAGTAATGCCTTCACAGCCCAGCTAAACCTAAGCCACCAGCACGTCACCCACCTACAGGAGGAGCTGACACGTGCCCAGAACCGCATAGACAAGCTGGAAGTGAAAGTCTAGGATGACTCCAAGACCACCGAGTTCCTGAGAGAGCTGATGCACACTCAACACTGCAAAGACCAGCTCAAAGGTGAAGCTCAAGACAAACTCAAAGTGTCCGGCGAAGCGGAGCAAGAAACAAAGACACAAGTTGACAAGCTCCAAGAAGCCCTTGCAGTCACTGAACGTGACAAACAAGAGTCAAAGACTGTCCAGAAACACCTGGTAAACCAACTCCAGTCTGCTGAACTTCAGTTAGAGAAAGCCAAAGCTGACATTGAAAGTAAGAACTCTAAAATCACTGCTCTGGAAGACCACCTGCAAAGGTGCAGCGTTGAAATGGACCATCTGATCCAACAGCGAGATGCCGCCAACGACGAGCTCTACGCGGTCAGAGATGAACTCCAGCACATTTTCCAACAGAAACCAGAGCCAAGAAGGGAGAGACCTCCCTCAGCATCACCCCTGCTAAGCAGAACAGAGTCCTCCATCCAAGAACTGGCATACAGTGAAAGAAGTGAATGGCCACAACCCAAAACGTCACCGGCCTTCACCACAGAACTGTTCACTGCCAACAAACGAAGAGAGCTCATCCAGGCAGATGCCAAAGCTGCACATGGGATGACCGTTAAAGATCTCAACCAGCTGGTTAAGAATGTCACTCAGTTCAACCCGAACTCCACAGAGGGTCCCGACATCCAGGCCTACCTCCGAGATATCGACTTCCACCTCGAGGTGAGACCCCATATGACTGACAGAGACAGGTTCTACCTCCTCAGATCCTCATCCAGTCCAGAGGTAAGAAGCTTCCTAGACCGACAACCTGCTAATGTCATGTCAAACTACCAGCTACTACGTGAGACAATGATTAAAGAATTCACAGGTCCAGAGTCAGAACACGGTGTGTTAATCGCCTTGGAAACCAAAACAATGTCGTCAAGAGACTCCCCAAGCCTATTACCGCCGCTTTCGACAAGCCTATTTAGGTGGACATAACAAACCTGAACTTGAAGAGGATGTGAACTTCAAAACCCTCTTCCTGAGAAACCTGCACCCATGGTTTGAGTCATCATCTTGGCATCATGGCCTGCCCAGGCACAATGACGATTCAGCAGCTACGTGACCTGACACACAAGGCCTACATCAAACAAAAGATGTCCTCAAAGAAAGGTTTGAAAACATCCACAGTCCAAACTCCTTCAGCCAAGACACAAGCCTTGCACTGGAAGACACCCAGTGACATGACAACTCCACAGTCCTTCGTAAGGAGCACAGAGAACGTGACTCCCATGCCAATGACTTCTACCACTCCAACCAACATGGAAAAGTCATGGGACCCACCAGAAGGAAACAACTGAATCAACGAGTGCATCCAAAAGCATCTATGTGGGTAAGCGACAACGAAACCCACCTCCGCACCACTCAGCCAAACACCCCACTGAGTGTGCCCAAGAACACGCAGTCTCCCCGCAGAAGACATGGAGCAACACGGAGGCAACTGCACGTGCTCATCAAAGACAAGCTGAACACAGAAGACCAGTGATCACCTGTACACCTCCTGAGACAACCACCTGTTCAACAACAACCCAGAACAAAGTGTCTCTCACAGTCAACCACTGACAAACACCCCGAGGTACAGAAAACACCATCCTGGTTACCACACACCCAAGCTCCAAACTCAAGAACCATGTGTGTGCTACAGCAACGACAGTAAGCACAGAAGGTCAGAAAGTCTGTCACAAGCAGAAGGCATCACAAGAGGAAGGCAACAAAGGAGACCACGTTTTGCACTACAGCTTCACGCATCCATGCCAAACCATCTCCCAATGTCTGCCAGAGAACTTTCTGCCTTACTGGACTGACCCCCAGCAGATCACAGAAGATCCCTTTCCAAGGCAAAGATGCAACAAGCCCATCAAAGCTTAACCATCAAGCAAAAGGGGGGAGCAAAACAGACTGAGACAGATCTGACATACATACAGTATACATGCAGTACCTGCACTACACTACACTGTACCACTAACATACACAAGTTAAACACAGCTACCATGAAAAACATCCAACAAACATGTTCTTCCCACAGGTAGACACTGAAATCGCAACACTGACTTAGCTATCCTTTCTATAGGAAACATGTAGCAATGCACCCAACAAGTGTAACCCTCTGATTACATTGACACACCTGACACTGCACAACAGTAGCCATACAGGAGTCACTCAACTGCTTTGTTTTGTTTTACCTCTTCCCTTTCTTTTCCTTTTATTAGGTAAAATCCCTGTTACCCCATAAGGGTCAAGGTTACCATATAAGGATTGACGCACCACGCCTGATGTTTGCAAGTCACCTTAAAACGAATGTTAGCCTAGAGAACTCTCTGCATCATTCGCATAAAAATTTGAAAGGTAAAATTGGTTTTAACCTAGAACAATTTAGAAGAGAATAAAACGAACAAATCAAATTTAGTCACGAAGTTGATCAATCACCGTTTTAAAACAAACTAGAATTACGGTCCTAAAATTGAACTAAACTTTTTCCACATGATTGACTATATTGTAGGGCTGGACCAGAATATTCGAATATTCGAATATTCGTTCGGTGGGTTGGTATTCGGTTTGAAAATGTGACATTCGAATATTCGTTTTTTTTTTTTTTTTTTTTTTGCAAATCTGGCATCCCCCCTCGAAACGGTTCTCATTCGCGCTTGTAGCCTATATGTTTTACACTATAAAATCTGGTGAAATACAATACTTTACATATAAATCCATTATAGCTAGGCTACTTAATAAATATATTTGCTTCTTCTTGGACTACTAAAAGTGTTCCTGCAACGGGAGTATTCTCTGGCTAGACCGCAGAACAGCAGAGTTTGTATGGACAGATGTGAATGCCTGAGCTTGTATTTTGGGTTACGCTACATTGCTTTGACATTGTGGAAAATAGAATAATAGAAACAAAATATATTAAAATGTATGTAGTATTAAAATGTATAAATGTATGTATTATATCACTAGTGCAGTGTCCATTCTCGGAGCATATAAGATAGCATATCAGAGTCCATTCTCTGCTCGCGTGAGGCGCTCCGCTTCTTCATTTAAATCTACTTTGTCAGTAATTTGTTAGTGAGACTATTAGACTAGCCTACCTTATTAGAAATATTGCTTAAGTTACAGACCTGTGAGTGTTTTATATCACTAGTGCAGAGCAGTGTCCGTTCTTCTCGGAGCATAAGCTCTGCTCGCGTGAGGCACGCGCTTCCCGCTCACGCTGTTCTGTAGTTTATTAAAAGTTTATTAATTCTGAACGTGTCGCGTCTCGCCTGTCTATCTATATTGCACCAAATACACTGCACTCCCTTGTGAAGTCATTTGGATGAACGGTTCTCGAAATAATAATCATGCGCTGATGATGATCGCATGATCATCATCAGCGCATGATTATTATTTCGAGAATTTGAAGCGCATTTTACATGCGCTTCAAGAGGCACACACGCACACTTGCACACACACGCACATTTGCACACACGACACACGCAAGGTCTCTCCCTCTCTTTGTCGTGTGTGCGCTACACGGTTTGGAGCTCGCGAGCAGCTTCCGGGAGATTTTAACTGATTTGCGGGCATCAGGGAGCCGCTATCAATATGCGGGTCTGAGACATAATAGAGATTCCGAAGCTTCGAATATTCGATGTTCATTCCTACCGAAGCTTCGAAGCTCAAAAAATGGTATTCGGACCAGCCCTACTATATTGAGAGAGTGAACCTGTTTAGGCCTAGATAATCTAATGCCCTGCACCAGTAAAGTGACCAGTCATGGAGGTGTTTGCCTTGTTGTTTGCTGTGTGTGTTTGCTTCTTCTGTTTCTCCAGCGTTCAATGATGTCTTCTCTCATCAACCCATCATCGATCGAAGGGGGAAATATGTAGAGAATTTACTGATGAACCAAACACAAATTAATCTTTCTAATCTCTCATGGGCTTCATTAAAATGTGATTCAGCATTACGGATTTTAACACCACATTCCTAAGTCACAACACTGGCTCCAAATTGTCTAAACCCCCTCCAGAGAGGATTTTATGGCCCCAGGCCTCAGAGATAAGCCTAAAACAGGAAGAACGTTGCCAGAATGGTGAAAGGTCTGACCACCTTTGACCTCCCTCAGCATGACCACTGCTGAACATGACACCGAGATGTAAAACAGACTTCCCTCTGCTTGAAGACTTTTGAATGACCTCATTGTTGAGACCTCTTAAAACCCACAGAGACAAGAGACTTCTCATATAAAAATGCATAAACTCATCCCAGAACAATTCTTGACGAACTTATAATCAAACATTGTTCCACTACCTAATCCTATATTGTAGCTATGTATGTGTCTATTATACTAGATAGCATACAAGTCATGCAAATGTTGTTACTTTAGATGGATGAATGAAAGTGTGTCTTGTTTGATATCAGTGAGATCATATATTCTTAATTCTTAAGATGGCTTGAGTGAAATCTGTGTAAAATGTTTTGTATGATTATAATAATCTACAATGTTTAAACTGTGATCTCTTGTTCTCTCGGCTTAGTGATTGAAAACAAGGAGACCCCAGATAACGCATGATTTATGATAAGTAGGAACTAGGTCCACCTCCTAAGATGATGCCATTGTCCAATTGGCCAGAATTCTCCAAAAGAGGTTGGACTAACTTTAAGTTAAAGACCCGAACAAAGCAGTTCAGGTTCGGTTCGGCAGTTCGGTTCGGTGTTGAATTAAGTTTGTGCCTCTCTCTACAAACAGCAAGAGAGTGTTCATGTTCGTACACTACATCGACCAGACCAAGTTAGACCAAGCCAGCAGACAAACCCATCAAGATCGGAGTTTAAACAGCTTCATTCAAGCCATCTCATCTCTTACTTTCATTTCTTCCTTTATTTTATTTTCTCGTTAAAAGTCTCGTTCTAAGTTAAGTTTTGCTGTAAAGTTCGTTTACACGTCTCTCCTGCAACGCACTTCGAACTGTAAAGACTCTTGTTCATCCATCCGCCAACACATCACGTGACCGGCGGTTCAGAAACTCCAGCCAGGCACTCCAAAGACAACCAGCCACGCGGACCCGGCCGGGAAACCCCTCTGACGAAGCACCTCAAATAGGGAATTCCCTGGCCTAAGCAACGCAAAGGACAAGCAAGTAACCTCCAGACTCTAGCTGAACTGGTGTTTTTTAATTTAAATTGAATAACCTGTCTAAGAAACGAAGGTTTCAATTAATGCTTGGTGGTTCGTTCAGGTTTATGTCTTACAAAGTGCATCTCACTCTGAAAACTCACTCTTTCTCTCTTTCCTCTGTGCCTTGAATGAATGTGTGTGTGTGATTGGGTTTAGACATTAGTTTTATGTGTTTAGAATAGTTAATAAAGTCGTCCATATATTTGAAAAGATATTCGTCTTGTGTTTTGCTTACACATTTAATGTCTTGTACTGCCGATCTAAAGTTACCTTGCTAATACATAGTGTTTCACTATAAATTGGATAAATATCTGTTGCCAAGGTTAAAATTACGGCCCGTTCAAATGAACTCTAAACGAGTCATTTGCTCGGTTCCATAGTGATTCGGTCAATGATTCATTGCAAATCGATGAATCATTCCCTTTGAGCTAAATTGGCCTTCCGGCCCCCTTAAATACATTTTATGTATATTATTATTATGTAGGTTCGCTACATACAACATAAACCACTAGCTGATGTCATACTGCTGTCACTCAGTTATTTTATGTTATATGTATAACAATGTTAGTTTGCAACAAAAAAAAAAAAAAATACCTGAACATGCTTCAGAATGTTCAGGTAGAAATGGCTTCAGAATCCATAGTCTATATTAGAATTCAGTCATCTGTAAAATAACAAAGCAGAGTTTTTGTCTTTGTTTAATGTTTCTCTTAATAATTATCAATCAATACATAACCTGACTGTAATAAAATAAATTACTGTAAGATGCATTCTACATGATGCAGTATTGTTTTGACACCAAGTGCACACATGCTATTTATAAACTGCTACTCCTACAGCTGAAACTGTCACATTCTCAAGTTACCTATAGAAACTTGACTCTGCCATGCTGTTTCTAGAGCACCAGAGCTGTGCCCCTATTATAATGATCTCAGATCAGTCCGTTTTTCTCAGCCTTCTCTCATTTATAACTCAAAAAATGCATCCTGCCTCTGTGTGAAAAAGTTGAGTAAATCTATTTATTAAAACGTACTCGGTTACTAACGTAACCTCGGTTCTCTCTAGAGAGGGAACGAGTACTGCGTAATATCTTACGCTATGGGAAACACTCTTTCCTCGAGATATTGAAGCCAAAAATTATCCTTAATTTTTTTAATCATGCAAAACGCTTTTGCAGCAGCAAGCAGACAAGGGCGAAACAGCTCGCGCGCCCATTGGCTGCCTCGCTGGAAAAGCTGCAGCCTATCGAGTGAAGGCACTGCGTGACGTAATGACGAATGAAGACGCTTCGCGCTCATTTCGTCATGTCCCGCCAGTATAGGCGTGGTCTCACCCTATAAATACCCCTCGATAGCTGTATTTCTCTGATTTTGTACACCGAAGCGAACCAGAGCATAGTTCACGCACGGCAAGATACGCAGTACTCGTTCCCTCTCTAGAGAGAACCGAGGTTACGTTAGTAACCGAGTACGTTCTCTTACGAGAGTATCTCTCGTACTGCGTAATATCTTACGCTATGGGGACCCCATACAAAACGCCGTGCGGACAGGGATCCAACACCAGAGTCCCGGGGCAAAGCCCGGGGCACATCTAGTGCATAATCACCATAACTCACATAGAGTAGAGGAGGAGAGGCTAAAGCATCACTCCTTTATAAAGTCCCATAGGGACACTGACCCGTAAGGGCAACATAGCCGCATTGGCGGCCAATAAGCCCGAAGTTCAGACCGCCAAAAGCTTAGCTTGTAGGGCGGGCACCTCCAGGTTATAGTACTTGATAAATGTCGACGGCGAGGCCCAGCCCGCAGCCGTACAGATATCCTGCAGGGAGACCCCGCTATACCATGCCCACGACGAGGCCACGCCTCTCGTGGAGTGCGCTTTGACACCCAATGGGCACCGTAGGCCCTTGGAAGTGTAAGCCAGCGCTATGGCATCCACTATCCATCTGGATAGGCTCTGTTTTGAGGCGGCGAGTCCCTTAGAACGGCCGCCAAACAAAACGAAAAGCTGCTCGGTCTGCCTGAACCCAGCCGAGCGGGACACATAAGCCCTTAACGCCCTGACAGGGCAAAGGAGATTCGCGTCCCTCTCCTCATCGAGAACCGGAAGGGCTGACAGGGAAATCACCTGGGCCCTAAACGGTGTATTGAGGGATTTCGGCACGTAGCCGTGCCTCGGTTTGAGTACGACCTTTGAGTCGTTGGGCCCAAACTCCAGACATGACGCGCTTACAGAAAGCGCCTGCAAGTCCCCTACACGCTTCACTGAAGCGAGAGCCAATAGAAACACCGTCTTAAGGGACAGGTGCCTCATATCCGACAGCTGGATCGGCTCGAACGGGGCGCCTTTCATGGCCTCCAAGACCGTGGAAAGGTCCCAAGCCGGGACTGAAGGGGGCCTGGGAGGATTCATTCTCCGAGCCCCTCGTAGGAAACGCACGACTAAGTCGTTTTTCCCCAGTGACTGGCCAGACACAGGTTTAGCAAACGTTGCTATGGCCGCCACGTACACTTTGAGCGTGGATGGGGTTCTTCCCTTATCCATCAGCTCCTGAAGGAAGGCAAGCACTTCCTCAACCCCGCAGTCCACGGGTGAAAAGCCACGGGCTCGACACCAAGTAGAGAACACCGACCATTTCGAGGCATAGAGCCGTCTGGTAGACGGAGCTCTAGCCTGTGCGATCGTGTTTAGCACTCCTTCTGGGAGGCTAGCGGGTACCCGTTGATGGCCCATGCGTGCAGGGACCACAGTTCCGGGTGAGGATGCCAAATCGAGCCCTCTGCCTGAGAGAGGAGATCTCTCCTCAACGGTACAGGCCACGGGGCAGTGCTGGTCATCCGCATCAGGACCGGAAACCAAGCCTGGTTCGTCCAGAGCGGAGCCACAAGCAGCACTGGGCATCCATTTTCCCTGATCCGCTCCAACACCTGTGGCAGGAGCGAGACCGGGGGAAAAGCGTACAGGGGACCGCTGGGCCAAGTATGGGCCAGCGCGTCCCTGCGCTTTGAGAAGAATACTGGGCAGTGAGCGTTCTCGCGGGACGCGAACAGGTCCACTTGCGCTCTGCCAAACGTTTCCCACAGGAGCTGGACCGTCTGCGGGTGCAGCGACCATTCTCCTGTCAGGACGTTGTCTCTGGACAGCATGTCTGGACCCGTATTCAGGTGCCCAGGCACGTGCGCCGCTTTCAAAGAAAGTAGGTTGCGCTGGGCCCAGACCAAGAGGGGTTCCGTCAGCCTGCAAAGGCGTGCGGACCTGAGGCCGCCCTGGCGATTTATGTACGCCACCACTGACTTGTTGTCCGATCGGACCAAGACGTGGTGGCCCCTCACCAGGGGACAGAAGCGCCGCAGCGCTTTGTCGACTGCTATCATTTCCAAGCAGTTTATGTGAAGGAGCTTCTCCCGCTCTGACCATAGGCCAGCCAACGGTCTGCCCTCGAGCAGCGCTCCCCACCCCGTGGTGGAGGCGTCCGTAGACACCACTTTCACCCTTGAGGCGGTCCCCAGACTCACACCAGACTGATACCAGCTGGTTACTTTCCAGGGTTCCAGAGCCGAAACGCACCTTTGGTCGACCCTGAGGCGACACCTGCCCGTGGACCATGCCCGGGGCGGGACCCGTGCTTTCAGCCACCACTGCAGCGGGCGCATGCGAAGCAAGCCCAGCTGGAGTGCATGGGATGCTGAGGCCATCAGGCCCAGCAATTTCTGAAACCGTCTGAGCGGGACTATGGAGCCGTGGCGGAAGGATTCCGCGACGCGCTGAATACTTAGTACGCGCTCCGGTGACAGGCGTGCCGTCATGGAAAGCGAGTCTAACACTGTTCCCAGGAAAGAAATTCTCTGGCTGGGACACAGCAGGCTCTTTTCCCAGTTGACCGTCAGGCCCAGTGTCTCGAGATGCTCGAGCATTGTGGCCCTGTGTTCTATGAGCTCTGACCGTGATCGAGCTAGAATCAGCCAATCGTCCAAGTAGTTCATAACTCGCATGCCCTGAAGTCTCAGGGGCGCGAGAGCCGCGTCCATGCACTTCGTAAATGTACGGGGTGCCAAAGACAGGCCGAACGGCAGGACTGTGTATTGATAAGCCTGGCCCTCGAACGCGAATCTCAAGAATCGCCTGTGATGGGACGCTATTTGTATTTGGAAATACGCGTCTTTCAGATCTATCGACATAAACCAGTCCCCTTGGCGCACTTGCGCGAGGATTTTCCTGGTCGTAAGCATCCTGAACTGGCGCTTCACAAGCGCTTTGTTCAGCTGTCTCAGATCTAGAATGGGTCTGAAGCCCCCATCTTTTTTCGGTACCAGAAAATATCTGCTGTATAAGCCCCCTTCGCTCTGAGCCTGAGAAAGGGGCTCTATGGCCCCTTTGCTCAGTAGTTTCGCTATCTCGGCTCGAAGTAGATGAGATACTTCGCTTTTCACCGAAGTCTCGACGGGCGCCGTACAACGGCGTGGACGTCGTGCGAATTGTAGCGAGTAGCCTCTCTTTATAGTGTTCAGCACCCAGTCTGATACCCCGGGTAGCTTCGACCACGCTTCTGCGCGAGTAGCTAGGGGTAGGATGCAGACCGGGCTCTGGCCGTGACCTGACAACGGCTCGAGAGCCCCGGTACCCTGGGAACACGACGCCGTGTTTACAGCGTTCGAGGCGGGGGGCGCGCTGGGCACAGCGGGCAGTCTGGCCGCGCTCACAATCTCTATGGCGGGACGCATAACGAGAGTGAGCGGGGCGAATCCCGTGGGATTCGGCGTGCTTGCGGGAGGATGTGGGCGCAAACCTACGGGCACATCTACAGCACTGTGCACGCTTTCGGCCGGAGCCGATAGATTGTGTGTTGGTTTCGTTTTTACAGAAACCAAGGGACACGGGGCATGCAGCGTGAGCGGGCATTGTATGGGCGCAATCGCTACATTGTTTGCACAATCGACCTGAGTCAGATTTATGTGTGCTCGCCTCGCACCGTGGCGGGCTGTGTCTGGGTGTGGGAATGGGCACTGGGGCGTGGGCATTCTTACAACACTCATAACACCATCGGCCGTGGCCGGCATACCAGAAAATACACTCTTTATTGGATTTATCTGGGTAGCCATGAAAACGGCTTTTGTGTGCAGGCAAGCGGGCTGAGACACCGGCTGCTTCACTGCTAAATACACTGGCACAGTCACTTCGCAAGGAACTGAACGAGCGAATCTTTTCGGTGGGGAGCCGGCCGCAGCGGGCTCCGAACACCGTCGCTTTCTTAGAGTGGCTAGGAAAGCTTCGAGGCCTCGGGCTTGAGCTCAATCTTCGGCCGAGGCCCGCGCTGAGCGGGGCGGCGTCCAGCAGAGCGAGAGCGCGGTCTCTGATCCCGGGCCTGGCGGCGCTGTGTAGCGGCGGCTGCGGGCGATGCAGGCCGAGGCTGCGAGCTGCGAGCAGACGGCTGCTTAGAGCGACCTGCAGCGGAGCTCGAGCGCTTCGGAAGGAAGTGCTTCATGGCCTGCGAAGTCTTCTGCTCCTCCGAGAATCTGTCCGCGAAATCCTTGACGGCAGATCCGAAGAGGCCCGCAGGGGAAATGGGCGCGTCGAGGAATACAGAGCGCTCAGCTTCCGTCATCTCAGACAGCGTCAACCACAGATGTCTCTCAGCAACGGCGAGAGAGGCCATATTCCGCCCCATGGCCTGAGCAGCGGCTTTAGCGGCGCGTAGAGCAAGGTCCGTAGCGCCTCGTAAATCCGCCACGTTGATCGCACCCGGGCCTTCCTCGTCCAGTTTAAGGAGAAGGTCGGCCTGGTAGATCTGCAAGATCGCCATCGTATGCAGCGCTGAGACCGCCTGTCCAGCGGCTGTGTAAGCACGTCCGTGCAGCGATGAAGTCACCCGGCAGGCTTTAGAGGGGAGCGTCGTCTGCGCGCGCCGTCCCGCAGAGGGCGGGCAGAGATGCGACGCGACCGCCGCCTCGACAGGAGGAATGGAGAGATATCCTTTGTCTCCCGCGCCGGTGACAGAAGTGAAGGCCGCAGAAGTGGAAGTGCGCAGTCTGGCGGAGAACGGGGCGGTCCATGACTTAGCGACTTCGTCGTGGAGCTCAGGGAGGAAGGGGGCGGCCCTAGACTTAGACGGGGCTTCGTCTTTCTTGAGAAAGCGCCCGTCGAGTCTGTTGCGCGGCGGCAAGGCGGGCGCCTCCCACTCGAGGCCGATGCTCTCTACGGCCTGGGTGAGCAGACGCATCAGCTCAGCCTCAATGCCGGGTCTCCTCACAGAGGGTTGGCTAGACACGTCAGCGGGGGGGAGGTCCACAGAGCTCGCCCAATCCTCGCTATCGGAAGCCACAAGAGAGCATACCTCGGCAGGCTCGTCCAGCTCGGGAACGGAAGCGGCGGCAGACGGCGGGCGCTGTCCGTCCGGGAGCGACTCAGGTGAAGCCGGCGAAGCAGGCGGGCGCACCGGCGAGCTTTGGCGGGCTGGAGAAGGCTCGGGAGCGCGCTGGGCGCGACGCTTCTTACGGCGCGGCACAGACGGCTGGGACGCGGGTTCAGAGAACGACGCCAGGCGAGTCCGCAGAGTCGCCATAGGCAGAAGTTCGCAGTGCGGGCATCCACCATCCGCGAGCGCGATAGCAGCGTGCTCATGACCCAGGCAGGACACACAGATGACGTGACGGTCCTCATCGCTGAGTTGAGAGCGGCACGAGCCACAGAAAGGCATCTTTAAAAAGACGCAGCTCTTTTAGAACATATAATGGGTGTTGCGTCACGTAAGCAAACACACACACACACAGTGACAGAGTAAAGGATATAGTACGCCGGAAAGCGCAGCAGGTACGGCAGTTGAAGGCGGCTGGGCCAGCGACTTCAGAAGATGGCACGTCCCGCTGAGAAGGCTACAAGTCAACGGCGCGGCTTCTCACTCTGGATCCCGCGATGCGTGAGCTTCGCGTGAAGAATGAAAAAATCAGAGAAATACAGCTATCGAGGGGTATTTATAGGGTGAGACCACGCCTATACTGGCGGGACATGACGAAATGAGCGCGAAGCGTCTTCATTCGTCATTACGTCACGCAGTGCCTTCACTCGATAGGCTGCAGCTTTTCCAGCGAGGCAGCCAATGGGCGCGCGAGCTGTTTCGCCCTTGTCTGCTTGCTGCTGCAAAAGCGTTTTGCATGATTAAAAAAATTAAGGATAATTTTTGGCTTCAATATCTCGAGGAAAGAGTGTTTCCCATAGCGTAAGATATTACGCAGTACGAGAGATACTCTCGTAAGAGAACTGCCAGGTCAGTTTGACCGGTTCAGTGTAATGTTTGAGGAGCGATCAGGAGTGAGTCAAATCATGTATGAAGGTGTGGATGTTCTTGGAGAGGGATTAATTAAAGACTGTGGTCTACAGCAAACAGATTAAGCACAAATTATTTGGGTTGGTTTAATGAATTTACCAACCTGTGAATTTAAATAGATTGCACCTCCTGAGCATACCTTGACCTTGCTATAACTATACCATTCATAAAAAAGTTGTGTATGTGTGGGTATCTGTCTCTCATGGTCACCAGGGGAGGGGTCTCATTTATAAAACTGTGCATAGGTTCCTTACTAAATGTGTGCCCGAAAGCCAAAAATGGCATACACCAAAAATATTCAGACTTATAAAACCATGTGTACGCCAGAACCTGCGCTAAATTCCCAGTCAGCGGAAGATTGTGCGCACATGCATCTCCACCGCGTCTCCTCCCCGAAATAACTGAATATGGAGCTTACAAAGCCTAGTTTGGTAACACTTTATTTGAAGGGGTGTGCATAAGACTGACATGACACTGTCATAAACATGACATAACACCTGTCATGAACATGAAGGAGTCTTTATGTATGTTTATGACTGTTGTCATTAAGTGTCATTCGGTAAATTATGACACTTTTAATGCAAAGTTGACATTGTTTAAAATGTCTTTGTTATGACAACTTGACATTAACAAAGACAAAAAATGTCTTTGTTATGACAACTTGACATTACCCAAGACAAAAATGTCTTGATTATGACAACTTGACATTAACAAAGACAGAAATGTCTTTGTTATGACAACTTGACATTAACCAAGAAATCATAACCTGTCAACCTGTCACAAATATGTCATAACAGGTCTAATTATCAAATTTAAAGCATTTTGCTGTGTAATAACCCTTAATGACATCATTATAAGTAGTACAATGTGTTCCACTTTACTTGAGGACAGGTAATATTCATGACACAGTTATAATGGTGTCATGATGGCCAAAGTTGTGACAGGTTGACAGGTTATGATTTCTTGGTAAATGTCAAGTTGTCATTACAAAGACATTTCTGTCTTTGTTAATGTCAAGTTTTCATAATCAAGACATTTTTGTCTTGGGTAATGTCAAGTTGTCATAACAAAGACATTTTAAACAATGTCAACTTTGCATTAAAAGTGTCATAATTTACCGAATGACACTTAATGACAACAGTCATAAACATTCATAAAGACTCCTTCATGTTCATGACAGGTGTTATGTCATGTTTATGACAGTGTCATGTCAGTCTTATGCACACCCCTTCAAATAAAGTGTTACCCCTAGTTTTATCATGCATACCCTCATCTGCATAGCATTTGCATATTCATCCACGTGATATCATGTTTAATGATAAAGACATTTGGAAAATTTGACATATGGATGTGCGTCACATTAAATTGCTAAAAATCATTTAGAAGCCTATCCTTTACTTTTTTTTAATAAATAAAACAAAAAGTATAAAATGCATTTTAGAGAAAGTTTTTCTCAATCTTTTCCATTGGCCAAATAGTTTTAATTGATTTCAATTTTTAATGGAAACAGATAGACCTTATTGTGCATTATTTGAAAATATGTTCTCAGACGATCTGCTATTATGGTGGTAAGCAATCCTCTCTGTAGTTAAAACATTAAAACACGCCACAGGATGCCAGCATGCCACAGGAAAAGTGTTCAAAAGCATTACATCCACCACACATATTTCTATTATTAGAATATAAAAAATGCTGTAACTTCTCATTTATGATTTCATGTAATTTAGGTGTTTAACTCCAAAAAGCCATTTAACTCCAGCTCACCATCGGTGAGCCAACTGTTCCGTCTCCAAAATGTTTGTACGCATGGGTCAGAGTTTGCGTAGATGCGCAAATTTTCCCGCCAAGATTGATTTTATAAATCATAACTTATGCGTTGGATGTGGTGTAAGCCTCTTTCAGGGCCTGTTTTGTGCGTACGCAACGGTTACAAATGAGGCCCCTGCTCACCCAGTCACCATATCTGCACTACATTCCCCATAATTCTTCCTGGGACTCACCTGAACGTAATTGCTAATCACACACCTGCTCTGCATCTCCCTCATCTACTTCTGCTACTTATGCACACACCTCGCACCAATTCAGGGTCAGGTCTCGTTCATAGATATTGTTTGGACTACCTACCTCACTTGTGTGACTTATTCATGTTATATTCCAGGAATTATTCCCCTAGGACTATGTTATTCATCTCTATGTTATTCTAGTTTCTCCATCCATTCAGGAAATGGTGGTGTCACCTACCATCCCATCTAGCAAGGTGCGCTTTCATCAGCTATTCTGCATCTGTCATCTCCTGCACCAAATACAAAAAGACAAATACTTTCCATTACCATCCATTTCAAGTTAATGACAACTCTCATTGTGCAGTTCACTCACCTGTGTTTCCACCACTATGCTCCGTGCTGCCAACTAAAGAACCTGTAGATTGCATTTCCCAGTTTCCGAGTCTGTGTTCTGTAACACTGTCAAAAGTTTGGACAATTATTAAAAACCAAGGCTCACCAAGGCTGCATTTCTTTTCTTTTAACCCTTGTGTGGTGTTCATATTTTTGTTATTCAGCCAGTGTTCGTGGGTCTGGAGGACCCGCTGCATTTTTGGGTTTTTAATTCAACATAATCAAACAATTTATGTTAAAATACTCAACAGATGTTTACTTCATCCCAATTACAAGCAATATAAACAGCATATATGGTTAATATGTTCCCTTTACCTTTGTTACATCACATTTAAGAATTGCAACCTTGTGCGGGAACGGCAGGGGTAGAAACAAAACTCACTTTTGCACTCACACTCTCTCACACTTGCAATCTCTCTCTCACATGCATACACTCACTCTCTCACACACACACACACACACACACACACACACACACACACACACACACACACACACACACACACACACACACACACACACACACACACACACACACACACACACACACACACACACACACACACTACACTACACTACACTACACTACACTACACTACACTACACACACACACTCACACTCACTTGGATATGTGGTTTATAGGGACTCTCCATAGGTGTAATGGTTTTACAAATGTACAAACTGTACTGTAATCTATCCCCCTACACTAACCCTACCCCTAAACCTACCAATCACAGAAACCTTTTGGCCTTTTTTGAATTTCAAAAAACACCATTTAGTATGTTTTTTTAAGCCGTTTGGTTTATGAGGACACAGATGTCCCCATAAACCATGTTTACGTTGTAATACCCATGTCATTATACACATTTGTGTCCTCATAAACCATATACAAGAAAACACATACACACACACACTAACAGCAAGCCCTGACAGAAGGAGGACAGAGTGAAGGTACACAGGACCTAAAATTTCCACACTTTTATTACCCCCGGGTCCAGTGGACCCGGACATCCTGTGTGTAATATAAATGTGTAGAGGGGGTGTACAGTGTGTGGTCATTGAAAATGTGTTTGGATATATGTTCTTCACAGAAAATGAGCCAAGGCCAATGAGTCTGAGGTTGAAAAAATTATTACTTGTATAATTTTTCTTTTGATAAAAAATGAAAACGGGTCCTACAGACCCGAACACCATACAAGGGTTAAATAGAGTAAAAACAGTAATATTTTAAATTAGTACTAAAATTAAAATTATTAATTTTTTTATCTTATTGCATTAAATGTAATTTATTACTGTGATGACAAAGCGGAATTTTAAGCATCATTACTCCAGTCTTTATAACAGACATACACAAATAAATTTCTAATTATATAATACGAAGAGAATATTTCCCTTGCATGCATAAAACAGAAGGCAATCATCATCTGAACTATTTACATAATGCAAATGTACTCATTATTTTGAGTAGCGGATTTGTATCGCTACTTCAGCAGTTGTTTTTAGACCTGTGAGAGGTATTGGCAATCACACTCTCTGTGGAGGAAAAAGTGAGGTGAAATGCTAATTCAGCAGATACAATCAATATGAAGAACCAAAGTCAGGAGAGAACATTGCCAACGCCAGCCTATGAGTCCTTTGTGAAGAGGATGTCCATGTGTGAGTGTGTATACAAACACTGTGAAAATGTCATTGTGAACACAGTCTCTAAAGTGGAGTGTGTTAAACTGGGCAATACTTAGGCCCCATCCACACTACTGCGTTTTAGTTTAGAAACGGAGAATTCAAACGAATACGATCTCCGTCCACACCAGCGTTTTAGCTGCGTATCAGAATTGATCTCCGTCCACATTAAAACGACTGAAAACGCGGATCACGTGACCATTCACCTACACTGGGCATGCGCGTGCCGGTGTAAACACAACTTCATTGATAAAATTATCCCACCATGCGCTGGTTCTTCCCGGCTTAACCCAAAACCGACGCTGTACGGTCGATAGCGGCGCTGCACAAGGCATGGGAATTGTCACAGATCGCTGGAATAATAGCTTGCCTCCGGCGCACGTTGGCAGTTAACGTTATAGCATCAGGTAAGGATATGCCATGACTGATGACACCCAATCAGAGAGCCGAGCGTGAGCGTCTGAGTCATCATTTCTAAAGACCTCCGTTTTGACCCGTCTTCACTAAAACGCCCTCCGGAGATTCAAAACGCAAAACGGGTCTGCAGCGTTTCTAAACTTCTCCGTTTTAGGTCTTCGTTTTTGACGTTTTAGTCTGGACGGGAGGTGCAAACGTAGCAAAAGGTCTCCGTTTCTAAACGAAAACGTAGTAGTGTGGATGGGGCCTTAGGTTAGGTAGTTCATAAAACTTCTTCCAAGTCTTTAAATTAGTACAGATTTTTAATGTCTGTGTCTTATCACTGGTACAAATTTGACCTGACCAGGAGTCTTCCTAGTCTCTGTGAAAAGTAAGAGCATGAAGTGCATGAGACCCTTTGATACCCTTTAAAGTACATTGGAACGGAATGAGAGGATTCTCAATTATATAATGTGGGTTAGTTCTTCTTTTTCATTAATTGGCAAGAGCTGGGCAGCAAAAATCCTCAAAATTCAAATCATGATTGTGCCAAAAATATTTAACAAAGCAGGGTCAATACTTACATAAAATTACAAATGTATTGATATATATTTGTTTTTTTTTGGAGGCCTTTTAACCCTTTTTTTTACACTCAACCGTTACTGGATAATACAGCCCAGAGGGTGAAAAGAGAACTTCCTCTAATTTTCTCAATTGAAAAAAACAGTGTGTCATTTCTAGTATGTACATTAAGGCAAAATTTGCCTTTAGCAGAACTCAAAATTGAGAATGAGAAGGTGACGTCACGCGTATAACTCCGCGTTGCATTGTGGGAAGGATCCGCCATTTTGGGAGGATACGCTATCCGTTGTCATGGTTACTTCAACCGTGAGCCCGAGATAAATAGTGACAGAGAAGGAGAGCAGCTTGATATTTATTTGCATTTTTGCGATAAGGCACAGTTTCTTGGGAATAAATGAAGCAAAAGGAAAGGGTCTCTATCGGGAGAGACTAAATAACAACACTAAGCAGCGTTATTTAGAGAAACTAGTTGACATCAACATATATACAGTATGGACACGTACGACCTGCTACAGAATGGACGAAAGACCCAAAGCACTGCCACCTGTCACATACCCTGACATGGTCAATTACCTGGTTTATGGTATCAGTGCCTAACGTTACTGCCCACACAATGCAACAGTTCAGAAGCTTTAAGTCATTAACGTTAGAAGCTTATGAACAATTCTGCTGTGGCTGGGTGCAAGAGAAACCCTAAAACCTGTAATGTTAAACTGTGAGAATTCAGTCATACATACTTGATGTTTCAGGCCTCATTCATATGTGGAAATAAATCTGATATAAATCAGATAACGTGCATTTGCACCATGCAACGTCAAGCGGACAGATAGGACATTCCCCTGTCAATGCGAATCATACGTCATTAAAAAAAGTGTCTTTTTAAACCATTTCACGGTACAGATATATCTATAACAAATTAATCAACTCTAGTTGAATAACAGAGTATTCATTTCGTTCGTTTGTGTTAAATAAAAGCCGAACTGTGCTGAAATGTATTGCTTTAGAAATCATGCTTTGCTCACTGTTGCTGCTGTCAGTTTATTGACAAGCCGTTTCTCTAAATAAAGCTGGCTAGCATTGTTATAAACCCGATAGAACCACTTTCATTTCTCTTCCTTCTCCATATCTTCCAAAGACATTGTCGTGTATCACTAAAATGTAAACAAATACTGCGCTGTGCTGTCTCTCTCTCGCTATTTCTGGCATGTTTAGTCGCGCCTCTGTGCAGCTCTGAAGGTGTTGCCCCTGGCAACCGATAGCGTCTCCTCCCATCATGGCCGACCGGCTCAGACCCCGCCCAAATCGGCACGTGACTCCTCATTCTCAATACTCAGAACACTAGAAACAGAACAAATGCTGTTCACACTACGAGAACTGACAAAAAACATAATTAATTAACCAAATGAACAGCAGGTGCAAACAATAATCAGACAATGAACAACCAAAGAAAGTAACTGAAAAAAACATGTAAAAACTAAATTAGTGAAAACTCTGCCAAAGCGCCTTAATAACAACAACAAAAAACAAGAGTTCAACAGAGGAGGGTGGGAGGGGGCTTAGGCAGGGGATACAGAGCAGGAACACAGGACAGGCAGGGCTAGGGCAGAGACAAAGGTGGGAGGAGCCAGGGCGTAGATGAAGACAGGAGGAGCCAGGGTGGAACCCCCAGCAGGAGAGCCAGCACGCAGGCCTACAGCAGAGTTGAGGGAGAGAAGAGCCATGGTAGAGGCTTGGCAGCAGGAACCAAGGGGGTTGACTGACTGAGATGGACCTGCTGGCTGTGGAGACCCAGGCAAAGACGATAAAAAGGGACAGAATGACACAGATGGTCCTGGAGGGCAGGGCACAGCCGCAGCGATGAGCAACTGAGGTGGAGGCAGGGTGCCGGAGACAAAGGCAGAACGACTGAGGGCCAAGTCGGAGCTTGAGGGAAAGAGAAGCCCACCTGAACCGAAGGGGTGGAGGGACGAAGCACAGCTGATGTCCCAGAAGTCCATGACGCAGGTAAAGCAACGACCAAGGCAGAGCTGGAGGGACGAAGAAGCCCTTGGAGTCATAGGGACGACTGTCCCGGGTGGAGCCGAGAGAGCGAGGTGTCAAGGCTGAGCCAACTGCTCGACAGGCTGAGGTGGAATTATGGGTGTGGAGGTTCTAGGCAGAGCTAGTAGGTTGACACTCCAGGGCTGGACTGGCGAGCTAACAGTCTGAGGCGGATCCACGATGGGTAGATAAGGTAGAGACAAAGGGCTAGAGTGACAGTGCAGGCAGGGGTTCACAAAAAGTTTTCTTGGATGATACAGGACAGACATAAGTTTCAGGAACTACCCATGCAGAGTAGGCGGGAGTGGAAGGCAGGGCTGGAACACAAATTTAAAAAAATGTGGTGCTGGGTGCAGAAACACTCTCGGTGCTAGGAAACAAAACAGGCAGGAAACACCCACTCTTAGTCAATCAATGCTTCTTCTTCTGCCTTTGTTGGGGGGTGGGGATCCATGTCATCCCCTCAAACTCCACCAAAATTCCTTCAGAAACAGACTTTGTTGCCGGCTCAAACACCTGCTCAGAGGATATGTTGGGCTTCAGCTCCGGGATGATATTTGCTCACTGGCACTTTTATTGTGATAGGCTCCGGCTCTGCGTCTGCGGTGGACTCAGGCTGGTCTGTAGCTGGGCTGGTAGATGTGGCTCGGTCACTGTTTTTATTCTCACTCTCCTCGATGGTGTAAGGGGACCACACTGCAAAAACACTCATGTATTTCTGGAAGTTCCCTAGAGGTTCCTCTACGGGCAGGCGTGCACGAGTTTGATGATTCAAACACGCCCACAAAAATATGCAGAAGCTACCATTGTCATAGTAATCAAAGGGGACCAGGTTTAATGTTTATGGGATATCGAGGGACTGATCCCCAGAAGAGAGGAGAATAATTTGCACTGTTTTTTGTAATTACATTTTTTCTCCAACAGCTCATATACCTATAGGATTTTATATATTCTCCAACAACTTTTTATATATCATTAACACTACTTTAAATCCATCGACCGGTCTGTCTCCTGGGGTCTCACCCCCGTCGTGTAATGAGTTTTTAATTTTTTTTTGAAAACAAGATAAGGGATCTCGGACAGAGTATAACTTCCTCGTCGTTTACAACTACTTTTAATTTTACTAACCATTTCTCAAATGTCGCTGTGTATCTTAGTGAGTTTAATTCAATTACTGAGTCAGAATTGCTAGAAAGAAACAGCTAAGCAGTTCAAGCCTTCAGGTTCCTCATTGGACAGTCTTCCCCCTTTTTTATTTAATCATTACGGATATGGCTCCATATCTCCTGATTATAATAAATCGCAGTCTAGAATTTCCATTATGCCTGACTGTTTAAAGCATGCAGTGGTTTATCCACTGCTTAAAAATCTGAACTTAGACTCATCTGTTTTGATAAATTTTAGGCCTATATCTAACCTGCCTTTTATTTCCAAATTTTTGGAAAAAATTGTGTTTTCACAGATACAGAGTTATTTTTGGTCGAGAACTCATTGTTTAAAACATTTCAGTCTGGTTTTCGAAAATCTCATTTGACCGAGACAGCGCTGGTTAAACTTCTTAATGATATTTTAATTTTATGTGATTCTGGTGATTTTGCAGTTCTTGTGCTTCTTGATCTAACAGCTGCTTTTGACACTATTGATCATACTATTCTTGTTGATCGTCTAGAGCACTATGTCGGTGTAAGAGGTACAGCTCTGGGGTGCGTTTCCCGAAAGCATCGTTAGCCAACTATGGTCGCAAGTTCCGTCGTTATCGGCATAGTTCAACGATTTGGTGTTTCCCGAAACCATCGTTCCAACGAACGTTCGCAAACAGTATCGCAAACTTGTGTGGTTGGAACGACAGCTCTCGAGCTGTGGTTAGAAGCATAGTTTCTAGTTTATATGAGATGTAGACTGAATAAATCCTTATCTTTAGCAAAATAAGCAAGCTGACATTCAGTACAACCCGTGTTATTTATTTAGAATACATACAAATGTAATTTACGTCTTTTAGTTTGTGAAGAGATCCAAAGCACCGTGTTTGAAGACTGCGCATGTGCGAACGTGCTCTACTATGTAAGAACGAGCCAAATATTGAGTCTTGTAATAAAGCAAAATAACTGAGAAAAATTAGAAATGGTCTTCAGATGCCATGTCTGTAACTTATATGATAAAATCTAGCGTTAATTCGATCTCAAACAGATTAATAAAAAATAAGTTATTAGAGCACCACGTGCGAGACGTCATAAACCAACGTGGTTGAACGATACTTTGCGACATACGGTTTCGGGAAACAGTCGTGACTAGCTAGTTGATTTCTCCAACGATGCATCGTACTATGGTAGTGAAGCAGCGAGCTATATAGTTGTACGGGAAACGCACCCCTGAAATGGTTAAGATCATATTTAACAAATAGGTGTTTCTCAGTCAAGATAGGCGAACACAATTTGAGTACAGCACATTTGTATTGTTGAGTTCCTCATGGCTCTATTTTGGCTCCATTGTTATTTTCCCTGTATATACTTCCTCTTGGGTCCATCTTTGAGAAACATGGTCTATCATTTCATTGCTATGCAGACGACACACAGGTCTATTTGCAAAAGCTAAGCCGTTTCTCTATTTTAAAGATCTTGAGAATTTTTTATTTCCTCTAGGATGGACTATTGCAATTCACTGTATTTAGGGACTAGTCAGCAATCACTATCCCACTTACAATATGTGACCCTGGACCACAGTCTTATGTGTCCATTTTCTAAAATTGAGATTTATACATCATCTGAATGCTAAAATAAATAAGCTTTCCATTGATGTATGTTAGGATAGGACAATATTTGGCCGAGATACAACTATTTGAAATCTGGAATCTGAGGGTGCAAAAAAATCGAAATATTGAGAAAATCGCCTTTAAAGGTTTCCATTTCTGTTGGTTATTGTGCTGCATCCACTTACAAAAATACAATTTTGATATATTTAAGGTAGGAAATTTACTAAATATCTTCATGGATCATGATCTTTACTTAATATCCTAATGATTTTTGGCATAAAAGAAAAATCGATAATTTTGACCTATACAGTGTTTTGTTGGCTATTCCCCAAAATATACCCGTGCTACTTAAGACTGGTTTTGTGATCCAGGGTCACATATGTCAAAAATGCTACGGCATGGTTTTTGTGTGGTGTGAAAAAGAGGGAACATATTACCCCTATTCTACGCTCACTACATTGGTTACACGTGCATTTCAGAGTAGAATTTAAAGTACTATTATTAGTTTATAAATCTTTAAATGGCTTAGCACCAACTAATTTAACTGACCTATTGACTGAATATAAACCTGCAAGATCACTCCGCTCATCAAATCAGGCTCTATTGTGTACCCCGAAATCGAGGCTCAAATGTAGGGGAGATCAAGCATTTTACATCGCTGCCCCAAGGCTTTTGGAATACTTTACCTATTACTGTAGCTTAAGACAAGCTCCATCTCTTCTGACTTTTAAATCCAGACTAAAAACTTTTTTTTTTCGAAGGCTTTCGATTAACACTGTATCTTGTGTTGTAAATGATGTGATCTTATGTGATTTTTAAGTTTTTCTTATTATGTGCTTTAATGTTGTGATTTTATATACTTTTTAAGTTCCTGTGTGATTTCTAGGTCTTTTTCTGTCATTCTGTCTTGTCTGTTGGTTATTATTTAAAGCTGCTGTCCGTAACATTTTTAAGTTAAAAATAATCCAAATTAATTATTTAAAATTTCAGCCAGTGTTCAAAACTATCTGCTATCTGCTTGCCATAGCTAGATTCAAAACGGTTAGCTTGTAATAATGATTTTAATTCCAGTGGTACTGGTGGGTTTTCGCGGGAAATTCGAGCATGTCTTTGCGTCATTACGTCACATCCGTACACATAAAGAAGGAGTTTCGGCTAGCCGGCTGCGGCTATACTGCGCGTGAGGAGATGTAGAGATGGGCTTTTCTCGCAGCACTTTACATGATTAAACTCATGGCGGATCCAGAAAGATCCAAACAACAATCATCAGTGTCAACTGGAGATTAACCAGTTATAAAACCCAAAAGACTTCGTACTTCGGATTTAAGGTGGAAAGAGAAAGAAACCGTCTCATGCGAACACAAGGATTACGCATCGGTGGGGCTTTTGAAAGGTGCGTGAACTCTGTGTTTTGAAGGGGTTCGAAACAGAAGAAGAGACGGCTTTTTCTGCTGAACAAGTAAGACATTTCAATAGTTCAATCGTGTAACAGTACGTTTTCTTAATTCACACAGTTATGGAGTTTCCTTTGTTGTGCCTTTCTCGTTTAGCTATTATGGAGATTGGAGAATATGAATTCTGAACTACACAGGTAATCATAAAACACATTAAATAACGTTAGTCACGCAATGGTGATGTTGTTAACATGAACAATTTGAGAACAAAGTAGGCTATGATTTTCACGGTTGCTGTAACGTTCAATCGAGCTGATTAAATCTAACGATCGCTTGTCATGTCGAATGCTTTTTCCACCCTTAGTTGATCAGAACAAAAATGGATGTTACTTACTTGTTCAGAAGACATTTTCCGGTGAAAATTCTTATGTTGGTCAAGCTTTCAAAACGTGAATCTGTGATTCTGAATGACAGTATCCACACAGCGCGGTGATTGACAGCAGCACTCGCCTCAAAACACTGTGTTCAGCCGCGCTGTTTCATGCCGATTTACAACCCACGTAAAGATTATAATTCCGCGAATCACTGCAGTTACAGATTTCGTACAGAGATGGCGACAAAAAGGGACAATGCTACGGACTGCAGCTTTAAATGAACTTAACTACATTGTGGAAAGCACATTGGTCAACAGCTGTTGTTTAAATTTTGCTATACAAATAAATTGTCATTGTCATTGCCAACTTATATGCATATAGAATGGTGCATGAAACAAATTCTTAAGTAAAGGGGGTTTAAATCAGCTCCATAGTGAATTCCAAGTGATCAAGGGCTTAGTGCATTCCATTTAAACTTTATGCACAAGTTCCGCCAGTAGTGGGCACTCGTGCATCGTAAGCAATGACGCACATTCGAGTCCACGAAACGAAGGGAAGTTTGTGAGTGAAGGGCATACAAATTTGGAGTGGAATGCAGCCTTGGTCTGGATTGAGGTTGTACATGCCTGTCAAATCCATGCTCTTCATTTTAATATATCCTGCTCACTTTACAACTTAAACTATTCTAGAAAGTCCAAAAATATTTGTTGCAGAATGCTGAACACATTTATAATTTATTATTAATTCATTGTATATGTAGAGGTCTATTTCTGGATGAATATTTTGGTATACACACCCGCCCTTACAGATTTGTCATGCCTGTCTGAAAGAACAATAACGACATTCCAAACCTTATCTGGCCTATTTTACCTGACATCCCCTGGCAGAAGACATACATTTCCCTGGCATTAGGGAAAACATAAAAGTAAGAACGACTTACAATTTAAATGTGTTATAACTTGATGTTTCATTCACTGACAGTTCATTTCATTTTGAGAAAATGAAATAGTCATAATCTGATTTTTTACACGCATAACCACTTGCTTTAATACAGCTGTTCAAGAAGCCACAATTTCACACGGGCGGATAAGCAGAATGGAAGTGTGACAGGAAACAAACAGTCATTGGGCACATGGGAAATCACAGGCATGTCAGATACGCCTCATACCACATCCAGAAGAGAGTGAAATCATAAAGATGTGTGGAGTTAGGCCTTAATTCAGTATATGAGAGAACACAGAGGGCAAATGACACGTGACCTACACATATTAAAAACTGCTGGTGCATTTAACAATCATTTCTCACTGCGACAGATTGGAGATGCAGTAAGATGTTCCAGGGAATGCATGTTTTTGCGTAGTTTGTACACACACGCATTGACTTAAACCCATAAACACACTGATTACAAAGATGAAGTTGGATTTTAAAAGGTATGCCTGTGTCTTCAAATCTTACACATGCCAGACATTTGCAAATACATGAATACACACACTGCACTTACATGCTCACACACTACTTCAAACTAATTGAAGAGACGGAGGTCTGTAGCACTTGAAATTTAAGAGTACTTTCTCTACACTAATGATAATAATGGTGATTATGACTCTCGACTGTGGCTTCTCTTGATTTTTAATTACAGACTCTCTTCCAGATTAAACAACATAGAAGAGAATGAGGCAGAGTGTGAGCCATGTTAAACAGTACTAGGGAGGAGTGTGAGGTGCTGGGATCTCGGAGGGCATGTTACAGGACATGAACTCACATGAATTTGCACTCACATCACTTATGTTAGTAGAGGAAAGCACACAAGCGACAATACATACGGTACATATAGTCACTTTTTTCAGCAGTAAAAATTGTTCCTATAAAATATTAGTATGTTTATAATCATGACTTGCATGAAATTAAGATTCCAGTCATAGCATGGAGCCACCATTTTGAAATCACATGACCAGCTCAATGATAATTGGTTTATTTTGTTTAATCACTTAGTCAAGAGAATAAATGAATCATTGCTAACTGGTCCATTTCTACAATAGCATAGATCTTGTTTTTTTTTTTTTTGTTTTTTTGCATGGAGTCATGAATATTTACACCAAAATGTAATTTCTACCAGATATCCAATTATACATTGAGTGTCATGGTATTCTGCTGTAGAAATGAAATGTTTACCCGAGTAGTAGAAATCATGAGTTAAATAAATGTTTACACATATGAAATGAGTATTATATCCTAATACAACCTACTTAATTGGAGCCACCATTTTGATCACCACATTAATTAACAGAACAAATGAATAATGGCTAAATGTTCTTATTGGCCCATTTCTACAATATCATCTGGAATAAGCAATAAAGTAAGAGAGGCTGTGCTGCAGCCTATCGTGAATAAGTCACGGCTGAAGGGCATTGTTAGGTAGCCTGACTCCGCCCGCCTTCGTACTTCCGCT
Organism: Chrosomus eos; assembly: GCA_036326025.1. Classification (NCBI taxonomy): domain Eukaryota; kingdom Metazoa; phylum Chordata; class Actinopteri; order Cypriniformes; family Leuciscidae; genus Chrosomus; species Chrosomus eos. The sequence continues at coordinate 9,016 of JAZAVI010000415.1, read as the reverse complement.
CAATTTTCATTTTCCTTCAGTACTGCGTCTGGGATTGTGCTGTAGACTTTGGTTTTCTCCGATCAATTTTTTTACCGGGCCAATCAGCGAACAGAGGGAGTGGCTGGGAACGAACAGAGGGAGTGGCTGAGAACGATGACGTTGATGTTGAGTATTTTGAGTTGTAGTTAAAAATGAGAAAGATGCGAGCGAAGCCATTTGGTCCGTTGTGGCAACGCTGCTGAATATGCTCGCAAGTTAAAGCCGGAGCAAGAACAATCTTTGCTTTGTTTTGTTGGTGGCCATCCTCCCCACGGGGTTCGGGAAAATACATATGTCACAACCAAACGTTAGCGATTGGTTATGGCAGATAGAGTGACTCTGGGCAGATCCAATAGTTTTAGACTTTAATAAAGTTCCCACCTACAAGGAAGTTAACGCTTGTCAGTGGAGAGGTGCCAGACTCTATGTACAAATGAAATGTACGAGAGTCTGGTGGGACCAGGCTAATTGTTAGGCACAACGCAAAGTGAGTCACTAGTGTCACGATACAACAGTTACCACACAATAAAAATATTAACCCATTTGTGCCCAAATTTTTCTGAATGTTTTCATGCATATAGTCTTGTTAATAATGTCATATGTGAACATGTTCTGCATTTATTTTCCCCAGGTTTTTTTTCTTCTTCTTGAAAATCGTATTTAAATGTGCGGCAACTATAGTTGCCGGTGGGCAAATATGTTGTATGCACCCCCTCAATGTCAAATATGAATAGGAGGAGAACATTTGGCATCTATCTCAAAATAACTGCTTCCAACAGATCAATCTTTATTCATAAACAAATTTATTGTGTATAAAAGTCGAAGAACGTTTGATGCGAATTTAAAATAGCGGAATCTAGCTTATAATCTCTTGAATATGAAAACACAACAAACAACAAATCCATTTGTCTTAAACCTTCTTCGCTGTTTGGGGTCTTTTTGACCCACATTTCTAACTTTCATTTATGGGGATAACATGGATAATTTGACATGGTTTAGTGTAAGATTTTTGCCCATCTTTTGAAAAATGCCGTTTTAAAAGTAACAAATTATCACTTTAACCAGTAGATGGCTGCAGCGCTCCACTATTTGCGATTTAAAAGCGTGATCAAACACGGATACTTGCACAGGTAGGTAAGTCTTTGCATGGCTTGTGAACAAGCGTGTGTGTGTCTCCCGGTCCGGCGCGTCACGTGGTCACGTGCGCGTGTTTCTCCTTCAAAGCAAGCGCGTGCTCGTTTAAAGGTCCCTTGTCGATGGATTTGCTAAAGAGATATGTCACGCGGTGTTCTTTTCACTCGTCGATTGGAATTAAACACGGAGACTTATCTAAGACTGAAAAACACAAACTAAACTAGAAACAAATAAAAGAAAGGCGAAGAGCTCGCCTGGAGGCGAGACGTTACATTATGAAACGAGGACAAGAGGGTAAGAGAGCGAGCGGAGTGGGGAAGCATCATTTATCACCTTGGAGAAATCCAGCCTCTTCCTCTTGGCTTGGCCAATAAGAGGGTTGGAATTCACAGACGGGACTTTGGTTTTTATTGCTCTTTGTCTAAGAGAGAGAGCTCCTTGCATGCATGTGTGTTGGGGGGGGGGGGGGGGGGGGGGGGTAGATGGGGTTCTCAATTCGTTGAAGAAACTATGAAAGATGCTTTTACTATTAATATGTTGTTGTTACCGACATATCGTGTATACAGTCTCTTCGATCTTCAAAGTACCAGGTTTTAGAGACCAAATATGTCACACATCTGATTCTGGTTAATCATAGTCAAGGGCGCCGTAAAGGGGTGGAAGGTTAGGACGATTCTAAGGGCCCAGGCTGATTTAGGGCCCAGAAGAGCAGACCCCCTTTTTCTTTTCTTATTTCTTTTTTATGCATACATTAAATGTGCTAGGGCCCCTCGTGCACTAAATGTGTATTTTGTCCGTTTTGACCATAGATTTAATATTTAAAAAACAAATAATGTATTTACTGTTTTCAGTCACACCCCTCCCTCTCACAATGGTTCATTCCACCTGCGCTGTCCGAGCTACGATCGCTAGTGTAGCGTCTCTCGCTTATTGCACTTGCTATGATGTAGTGCAGACAGTGACACACGCAGGCATGTCACATCAAAAGTCAGGGCATCAAAAACGGAAAGAAATGAAGGAAAGAGAAGACAGAGAACGTCGAAGTCGACAGTATGTTTTTCAAAAAGAAGGTAGCTTGCCCTATTCCTGTATTCCAAAACTTTCAGAGTTAGCCTACTTATTTTTGTTGCTACATGACCCGCTTTTATCTAGCTAGCATAGTAAAATAATTATTGAATTATGAAACACAGATTCAGCGGCTGCTGCACACACCTCCCCCCACGTCCCCCGTCCCCGTCTCAGCCGAACAAGGTGAGCCTGAGCGCGAAACTTCACGAAGATTGAAGCCTCTAAACACGTCTTATCTACTGTGTTCGCCACATGATGATAACTTTACAAAACAAAACGTTCTTCAAAATTTACAAAATCAGTTTACAAAAATCACAAAGGTGTGTACATTTAAATTACAAAATCAGTTCGCCGTGCCCGTGTATGTGTCGTGTGTTCCAACGCAGTCTAATGAAAGTGCGTATCAATACCACGAATGTTATTTCTCGTGCCATTTATACGCCAAAAATGTTTTTTGAGTGCATGCTACGCACGGAAACCCCTTGGGTAGGATTAAGGGGAGGGGGGTGCGTGCGTATTACACGCCATAAAATGCGTATCATATGCACGCGAATATACACGCAAAAACTATTTTTGGCGTATAAATGGCGCGAGAAATAACATTCGTGGTATTGATTGATTGCACTTTCATGAGATCGGGCTCTGTGTTCTGTGAAGTCACAGTGATTGCTGCTACGATCGATGCTGTCAAACTTGACATTCTTAATGTGAATAAAATGCCCCAGAAAAAAATAATTTAAAATTGAATAAAACATGTGTCTGTAGTAAACATTGGCTATAAGTTTACAAAATAGATATATTAATATTTTACATTAAGAAAACTAAATAGGGCAATAAAAATAATATGGTTATTATTACGTGTGTGTGTGTGTGTGTGTGTTTGACTTATACAGATGCAGAGTCAGCAATTGAGATAATAAATGTTCTCCCTTTTATGTAAACAAGTACATATTTCTAAAAAAAAAATCTTGTTTTTTTGTACTCATCTTTAGACATTTTAACTATGCAGTGTGCTAAGTATCCTTTTTAAAGTATACTGGGCATGTTTATTGGGTTAAATTTTATCTGTAAAAAATGTAGGGGGCCCAGAAATTTTGGTTTCCATAGGGCCCAGAATTTCTGGCGGCACCCCTGATCATAGTGTGAACAGTCTGGAATAGTAAGTATTAGAGTTTACATGAAACAAACCACATAAAAGGACACATCATGAGATTGGAACATTAGATACATGGTAATACATTTATCACATGGTTATATATATATATATATATATATATATATATAATATATATATATATATATATATATATATATATATATATATATATAGGATTGAAAAGGTTTCATTTCTCCTTCTCAGCAAGAATTAAGTCCATGCACATTCTTTTGGGTCATAAACCCGTAACAGGACACTGACTTCGGCCAGTATTAGCAGAGCAAAGTTAACTAAATGTTTACTCATATGAAATGAGTATTATATTTATAATGTAATGTAGCCTAATACAACCTACTTAATTTTACATGGAGCCACCATTTTGATCACCACATTAGTTAACAGAGCAAATGAATAATGGCTAAGTGTTCTTATTGGCCCATTTCTACAATATCTTCTGGAATAAGCAATAAAGTAAGAGAGGCTGTGCTGCAGCCTATCGTGAATAAGTCACGGCTGAAGGGCATTGTTAGGTAGCCTGACTCCGCCCGCCTTCGTACTTCCGCTCAATTTTCATTTTCCTTTTGCTATTTGCTATTTGACTAAATGAAAGACATATTTTCACAAGTTTTTCCAGTTGTATTCATATCTACATATTATGAAATCACAATTATAACAATAAAAGTTACTTTTTGTCGAAGTTTAGGCATTATTTGTACTGGAAAAAAATCTGTTTTTCAATAATGTTATATTATGATTAGAATCAAATTATTTTTGTCAATGGACAAAAATTTATCCTCAAAATCAGAAAGAACACACATAGACAGAAATGAAGTGGCACACTTCACACAATTTTTAAAATTATATGAAGAACAGATGTTTTAAATAAATTATAAACTCTAAAGACTCCAACTTTTCTCTTTGTAACTTTCTGATCAGGTTTGATTCTAATAATGTAACATTATTGAAAAACTGTTTTCAGTGCAAAAACTGTTAAACTTTGACAAAAAGTAACTTATTGTTATAATTATGATTTCATAATATGTAGATATGTATATATCAAAAATGTAATTTTTTACAAAATGTAACAAATGACATTTGTACAAAATTTGTTACAAAATTACATTTTGTTGCCTGGGGTCTCTGAGACCACAAACAGCCCGACTGTAAACCTCAAATGAACAGCGCACAAGGGTTAAAGTTGTAGAGTGCACTAATAGGGCATTGTGTATCAAAAAGTTAAATGAAAATAAATAAATACAAATAAATAGAATGAAGAAAAAAATTGTATCTATATAACAAACAAAAAAACAAATGACAAAATGGCAAAAAACTAAAATAACAGTGCATACAGACAGTACTTATGAACAGTAGAGATGTCATTTAAAGTGTAAAGTTATGTTTATGCACTAAGCAAGCCCAATAACCTTGAATTATTAACCTATTAACACAGTATACCCCATTTCCACATGATATATGTAACAATTCAATGTGTTTGAGTTCTGTTTTGTGATCTTGGTTTCCCCTGTCTTTGTTATTTTGGTTCAGTCCTGTTAGTTTTCCCGCTCTGCCTAATTAGTTATTCCCGTCACCTGTGTTCTGTTCATTATCCAATTATTCCTAGTGTATTTAAGCCCTGTATTTTCCCTGAGTGTTTGTCGATCGTTGTCTATGTATGGTTGTGTGTAACCCCTGAAGTCCTGGAGTTTTGTTCTTGTTTCATTTTGAAAGTTTCATTTTGTTATTAAAACTATTATATTGAAGCTTCCGTGTCCTCGTCTTCGGTCACCTGCACCCAACCCTGACAGAACGATCGACCCACAACAAAGGATGGAGATCTGGAAGCAGGCCTTTGTGGGAACTCGCCTAGCTGTGTTCCGTGGGAACCGTGGAGGTCGTAGAGGGGGACATGGTCGCCAATCCACAGGTCACGGTCCATGTTCGCTCTTCAGCCAGGTGCATGTGGTCCCATCCAGCACAGAGCCCATTGCATGCCTGCCAGAGCCTGACCCTTTTGACGACCTTCCTGAGCTTCTTCCCCCGGAGACCGTCCAGCCAGAGACCGTCCAGCCAGAGACCGTCCAGCCAGAGACCGTCCAGCCAGAGACCGTCCAGCCAGAGACCGTTGCCTGCCCGCCAGAGCATGAATCTAGCCCCAAGCCCCCTGATGTGCTGGCCCCGTCCAGTTCCGAGTCCCCTGATGTGCTGGCCCCGTCCAGTTCCGAATCCCCTGATGTGCTGGCCCCGTCCAGTTCCGAGTCCCATGATGTGCTGGCCCCGTCCAGTTCCGAGTCCCATGATGTGCTGGCCCCGTCCAGTTCCGAGTCCCATGATGTGCTGGCCCCGTCCAGTTCCGAGTCCCATGAAGCGCCAGAGCCCGTTGACCCAGCGCCAGAGCCAGAGCCCGTTGACCCAGCGCCAGAGCCAGAGCCCGTTGACCCAGCGCCAGAGCCAGAGCCCGTTGACCCAGCGCCAGAGCCCGTTGACCCAGCGCCAGAGCCAGTGGACCCAGCGCCAGAGCCAGAGCCCGTTGACCCAGCGCCAGAGCCAGAGCCCGTTGACCCAGCGCCAGAGCCAGAGCCCGTTGACCCAGCGCCAGAGCCAGAGCCCGTTGACCCAGCGCCAGAGCCAGAGCCCGTTGACCCAGCGCCAGAGCCCGTTGACCCAGACCCAGAGCCCGTTGACCCAGACCCCGTTGACCCAGCGCCCGTTGATGTCAAGTCTGTTCCCGTTCCTGAACCTGTCCTTCTCCCCAAGAAAATTTTGGGGGGGGGGCTATACGCCTTCGCCGTGGCCGGCCAAAGATCCACGGAGGCCGGCCAAAGATCCACGGAGGCCCGGAAAAATAACACCGCCATGGCCACCCGAAGGGTCCTCACCGCCATGGCCACCCGAAGGGTCCTCACCGCCATGGCCACCCGAAGGGTCCTCACCGCCATGGCCACCCGAAGGGTCCTCACCGCCATGGCCACCCGAAGGGTCCTCACCGCCATGGCCACCCGAAGGGTCCTCACCGCCATGGCCACCCGAAGGGTCCTCACCGCCATGGCCACCCGAAGGGTCCTCACCGCCATGGCCACCCGAAGGGTCTTCACCACCACGGCCACCTGAAGGGTCTTCACCGCCATGGCCACCCGAGGGTCCCACAGCACCGCCCGGACGCCCGAGGGTCCCACAGCTCCGCCCCGGACGCCCGAGGGTCCCACAGCTCCGCCCCGGACGCCCAAGGGTCCCACAGCACCGCCCCGGACGCTCGAGGGTCCCACAGCTCCGCCCTGGACGCCCGAGGGTCCCACAGCTCCGCCCTGGACGCCCGAGGGTCCCACAGCTCCGCCCTGGACGCCCGAGGGTCCCACAGCTCCGCCCTGGACGCCCGAGGGTCCCACAGCTCCGCCCTGGACGCCCGAGGGTCCCACAGCACCGTCGTGGCCACGCCCACAGCCTGCACCGTCGTGGCCACGCCCACAGCCTGCTCCGCCGTGGCCACGCCCACAGCCTGCTCCGCCCTGGAGGCTTCCTGGACCTGCACCATGCCCTCGTCAGCCTCCAGGGCGCCCACCCTCCCACCCCTTTGGATGTTATACGGCGCGAGGACGCGCCTTCGGGGAGGGGGGAGGTACTGTAACAATTTAATGTGTTTGAGTTCTGTTTTGTGATCTTGGTTTCCCCTGTCTCTTGTTATTTTGGTTCAGTCCTGTTAGTTTTCCCGCTCTGCCTAATTAGTTATTCCCGTCACCTGTGTTCTGTTCATTATCCAATTATTCCTAGTGTATTTAAGCCCTGTATTTTCCCTGAGTGTTTGTCGATCGTCGTCTATGTATGGTTGTGTGTAAACCCTGAAGTCCTGGAGTTTTGTTCTTGTTTCATTTTGAAAGTTTCATTTTGTTATTAACTATTATATTGAAGCTTCCGTGTCCTCGTCTTCGGTCACCTGCACCCAACCCTGACAATATATGTACTTACAAGGCATTTGCCCACCGGCACCTATAGTTGTCGCTTGGACTTTTGACTAATTATACAAAAAAATGATAGATCTATAAGATTTGTTTTGTTTGGAGGATTCTAGAGACCTTCATGATTATGGAGATATATCAACAAAAAATACTTATTAGTAATATGAAAATGAGCTTTCTTTGGGAGGGTTTGTCTTCACCATGCTTCCTGGAAGTAGGGGTAGGAAGTTGACAGTCTCATGTGACAGGAAGGGAGTGAATACCTTTTTTTTTCTTAAAATCCTTTATTTGGTTGTTTCCTTGCATGGCATTGAAACATACAACATGCATAGCATCTAGAAAAATACTTACAAAAGGAAAATGCCAACTATACACTGCGGCAACTATAGTTGCCGGTGGGCTTAAGCCAAAAAATATGTATCAATGCAACTTTCTTTAAGTAAAATCACTAAAAGCATTCCTTCCGCCAGAAAAAAAAAATAGTCCCTGACAATGAACAGCAACAGAAGTTACATAATTTCGCCATTTGATGGCAGCATATACAGTCTTTATCAGTGAGTCAGTCAGTAGAGAAGCCTTTTTTATATTGAAAGGACTGAACTTGTGAACACAGAGAAGCAAGATGCAACTGGCAAATGATTAGCATGTCAGGGCTGGGAAAACCCTGCTAAAAGGACAAGATATCGGAGCGGACATTAAAACATATTTTTTATTACGAATATGACTGACCTGAAGGAAAATGCTATATATTCTGTAAATACAGGTACACTCGCTTACTCGACTCTCACAATACTCGACTCTAAGCTTCAATGAACAATATCAATGAGAACTTTTGTTTACTATGCTAAGAGTGGTTGCTAGGAGTTGTGTAGTGATGCATAGAATCGTTGGGTGAAGCGGTCATAGCCGTGTTTTATTGTGAATAAAATACAGCTATTGACCAATCAGAATCAAGGACGGGAACTGGCCGTTTTATAAGTGCTTTTGTGTAATTACATCATGTCATTACATATAGTGCAAATAGAATTTGAAATGGGAAATGTATGTTTTTTTCATAAGATGTCTCTTTCTTCTTGTTAACTTACACCCATACACTCCACAGAACTGCATACATTTCACATTAAATGTTAGTAAAAGCCCATCAACCTTGAGATAGAAAGAGAGCTCACTTACCATACGGGATCTTGTTTCCTCCATATTGACTTTAATAGGGAACAGAGACACAACAGAGGTAACAGTAAGCTGTGTGCCCAGGACAGCCCACCATGTATTCATTCAAGGTCAAGTATTATGATGCCAAGGTCAAGTTATATGATCAATGCTATATCTTTTCTCAGAACTAACTTCACTTTCTGTATAGCAGTATTTTGTAGATACTGTATATAAATTCAGTTTCTCTCTGTCAGGGTCCTGCCACCTTAATTGGTATTGTTCTTATGTTGGTGACAGGATCCCCATACTCATGTGTTTGTGTGAGATTTGATTTGCTTTGCTGTTGCCTTACCAGTTTGTTTACCCCCACAGGGTAGTTTGTTTGTTTTGTTTTAATAATGAAAGCCCATATTACTCTGCATCTTTGAGTCCTTGCTCCTCCTTCATCTCAACTTGACAGCTTAATGCACCCTTTAGAGCATTAAATATTGACAACCAGAAAGTTGGCAATTATATTTTTTCTTTGTTTTTCTTC
>JAZAVI010000414.1:0-137845 GCA_036326025.1 Chrosomus eos | reverse complement strand
AGACGTGCAGACGGACAGACGTGCAGACGGACAGACGTGTAGACGGGCAGACGAACAGACGTGCAGACGGACAGACGTGTAGACGTTCACACGTTAAGACGTAATCCACACGTTAACTTTCTAACGTGACGCCGCCGTGACGTCTGCATAGATCAACAGCTACACGTTATTGACGTGTCTACGTGACGTGATATTTGCGTGTACGTCTCCATATAAAACAAATGGAGACGTACACGCACGTATACACGTGTGTTATCTGTCGTGCTTGTGAGTCTCGTCGCCGAATAAAACATTTGGAGCGCCATATATTTGGCCCCGTTCGCGTTCCATACACTTCTAACGTGACGCCGCCGTGACGTCTGCATAGATCAACAGCTACACGTTATTGACGTGTCTACGTGACGTGATATTTACGTGTACGTCTCCATATAAAACAAATGGAGACGTACACGCACGTATACACGTGTGTTATCTGTCGTGCTTGTCAGTCTCGTCGCCGAATAAAACATTTGGAGCGCCATATTCTGATCGGTTCTTTAATATGACTTTGCAGCATGCACTCGTCTCCGTCTGTGGTTTTTATATAGGATATATGTGTGTGTTCTTGTTTAACACACATTTTGAGGGCCAAATGCCCCCACAAAGATAGAATTATGAAGAAACAAAATTGATATAAGCCATTGCATTTTTATAGTTTATTGTTGGGGTTGTTATTGTGTTTTAATTTTTTATAATTGTAAAAGGTCTAGGCTACAGCACTTTGGTAAACTAGAAAACTGTTTCTGTATATCCTTTAAATAGAAGAAAAGAATTGAAAAATTATATTTTTATATATAGGCCTATATAAAACTATGATTACTATAATTATTATTAAAACATCATCATGTCTGATATCCGAAAAATAATACAACTACAATCTGTCATTGTAAAACATTATGCCAAATGATGCAAATCTGAATTAATTGGGGAAACTAAATAAAATGTGCAGGTATGAGAAAAAAAGTAGGCTAAGTTATAGTCTGAGACATGCAAGTTTGACTATAATAGCCTGTTCAACGGCTTAGTGAAGGTGTAGAATCAGCGAGATAGTAGCATGTTATTTAGTGCAGGAAAATATAGTGTAAAGGCAAAATTAAAAGATTTGAGAACAGATCAATTCACAGATGGGAAAACATAAAATAGCTTTATCTATAAATAATCTTATGTTTTTATGCACCAGCAAAGACATAGTCTCTAAATATTAATAATAATAATAGCCTAATAATAATAAACTGTGATCGCCTTTCTCTTTTGAGGTGTAACTGTTTTATATACTTCTGTTAACAGTCTTAATTATATTATACCAAGTTATATAATTTGTGTAAAGAATATTTACTATTTGGAATAAAAAGCTAGGCCTAGGCCTATATAAGCAAGGTAAAAATCACTTAATTGCTAATAAAATACAACTGAAGATCAGTGGGGGAAAATAATAAAGAATGAATAAATGTGTGAATTGTGCTGGAAACCCCTCTGCAGCAGACGAGACGTTCCGCAGACGCAGACGAGACGTTCCGCAGACGCAGACGAGACGTTCGGCACACGAACGAGTGATGTGGCAGACGCAGACGAGACGTTCGGCAGACGCAGACGTCACGTTTTGCAGACGCAGACGTCACGTTCATTGAGACGAGTGCATGTTGCAAATATGGCGCTTGAACCGTGCCAAAATCAAACATTCGTATGGCGCTTGAACCGTGCCAAAATCAAACATTCGAACGACCGATCGACCGACCGAACGTCTGTCCGAACGTCTATCCGAACGTGTTGTACTTTTGAGCGTCTGACTGAGCGGGTTGACCCACGTGACGACCTGACGTGACGTCAACGTCTTGAAATTAGCCGTTTTTTAGCCATGCAAGTATCCAAGCTGATGTGTAAAGACTATAAATGGACATGAAAGGCAATACATATACATATTGTACCACTAAAACAACACTAAAACATTTCTCCTGAATCCTGTGCATGTGAGGTTATGTGTTTTACTTTCAAAGAGCAGAAATACTGTAGGCTAGCATACAGACATTCAATCGTCTTAATTTGAGCAATATAATCATTTTAACTAGTTTTTATTGTTCATTTTATTGCCCAAAAGTACAATGTTCTCACAGTCCATAAAAAAAACTCCAAATTAATAAATGTAGCCTTTCATTAAAAAAAAAAACAGATCCAGAAGGTTTTCATAAATATGAATATTAGATTTATATACTTTGGAAATGTATATAATATAATAATATATATAAAAATGGATATAAAATATCCATTTATATATATATATATATATATATATATATATATATATATATATATAATGTATACATTTACATTTTAAACTGTTGTGACCTGTGAATACAGTTTAAAATATTTTATAATAGATAATAAATTATATGAACTTAAGACCTATTTATGCATCTTTATTGTTTGTGTTTGTTTGTTTGTTTGTAAACAATGTTGTGTTGAGAATAAGAGTTTCTGTGTTGGAGATTTGGGGTTCACCGGTGGATTGTAGAGGATTAAATTATTAAAGAGCACTAGTGCTCCAATAATAGGATATTCCAGAAATGTAAAAGCTACTACACTTTACTGTAATATGAAATATTGTTACTGGAAGTTTTATATAGAATAATTAAAATAATTTACTTTTCCAACAAATATTACAAGTCCAAAAAAGTCAATACTGTCATGGTGCTCTTCGGTCACTTTTGACCAAACTTTTCTGTTTGGAATTTTAAAATTCACAATTATACGCTAATGAACTGGTAGGGCTATTACCACACAGCATCATTGAGTCAGGAGACTGAAATAAGAGGTTGAAATGAGATCAGATTCAGATGGATTAAGCTGTGATACAATTTTATTTATTGAATTTGAATGTTACGTGTACCAAAATGCTTTCTCTTTATTCAGGTTTGACTGTAATAATAATGCAACAACGTGTACACTTCAAATAAAAATGTATTTTTTTTTATAAACTTCGACAAAAAGTAGGCCTATTATTTGAGAATAAAAAAAAATATTCAAATCCACAGTTTAAAAGTAAGTAATTTTGTCCAAAAACTAGAGAATTAACAAGCCTTTCCAGAGAGCTATACAGGCATCTAGTGGTAACACCATGACATGACAGGTTTTATTTTATTTTCTCTCAACAGATGTCGCCTATCTGATTTAAACAATTTAATTTAAAAGGCCTAGTTTCTATATTAATCTGAAATACTGCATTCATTGAAAAAATATTTTTTTAAAAATTAGAAAACAATTTTTTTGTTATTATTTTTTAATGGGAAAAATGTACATTAATTATTGCATTTTTTTTTTAAGTTGGCTGCCAAAAATATCAATATTGGGAGTTGTCACTACAGAAAATATGTATTTATTAGTTTGTTCAATATTAAAATAGTTCAACATAAACCTATTTTCCTTTACAGTGGACCTGCCTATCTCAACCGCTCGAATCTGATTTTTCATAGTCAGCTCTGGATGTTTTAATTGAGGTTATACAATATAAACACATGTTCAGTTTCCATAGAAGACACGTTGATTTTGGTGTAAGGTCTTGCATGAAATAAAGAACATCATTTTTTTTGCATTTACAGAGATACTGTATCTACTTGATCAAAAATTCTTCCTGAGATTCAGACATATCTTAACCTCTATAGAGTAGGAATAAACATGTTTATCTGAGACCACAATTGTTACGTTTGTAAAATCAATTTGTCTGATATAAATGGTCAGTATATTTTATAGGATATGGACTTTTTAAATGCATCCAAAAGCAGATCGGGCTGCCGTTTTCGCTGCATTTGAATGTGAATATGAGACATTGTCTGTTCCCAAAACTTCCGTTTTAATGGGAGATAGAGAACAATTATGTGGAATATCTCGTGCTTTTCCGAATTAGCCGTCAATGCTCAGTTTGTTAGCCTAATAGCCTCTGCTGCTATATTTAACTTTAATAATACACAGCACATAACTTTCTAAATCAGCCAATAATCAAATGTGGACTAGTTAGAGGATACAATAGAAGCATAAGAAGTTAAACTAAGGTAAGAAAAACACAAACGTGTTACAACGTGTCTTCACACGTTAACAACACGTTGGGAAGACGATCGGTTACTCGCACTGCCGACCGGTCGCCATGGGAACGCGTTAACAACACGTAAGCACATGTAGGAACGTGTTACAGATGATTTTATGAAAATTATCAATCATTTCGTTTTGCCTCATTATTTATATGTGGCAGACATGCAAATCAACGAACCTTAATTACAAAGTAAAGTATATTCAGCTGACTATGTCTAAATGTAATATTAGAACTCTTATACACATGTCTTAAATAAACCTTTCCACTTTAACATTTATGATGTTTATTTGTGAAAGATTATGATAATTTAGACATTTTATTTAAGATTGAGTCAGTGTTGAGATCTCTAAGTTATTGAAATAAAAGATCATGCTTGATTAGAAGAATCACTTTTTATTAGTTTTTTTTTTTTTTTTTTTTTTTTTGATAAAACATTTTATGCATGTTTTTAATCTATTTTACAGGTTTCCTGAATTGCTAAAAAACATTTCTTGGAACCATCACCCACTTTCTCAAAACCTTAAACACAAAACTTTCAAACTACATTCAGAGAACATCTGACTCTTCTGTCAAAATCAAAAAAATCATTATCTGTGCAATGCTTTCAAATCATATCCAGCTCAATATTATAAACACTCATTCATTAGACACTGCATTTCAAAAATGGAGAACACGGAATCCAAAGTAAGCAGTTACAGAAAAAGAGTATTGCAAATCAATTTTGCAGTGTTATGTAAAAAAAAAGTAGGCTATAGTAATTGCTACTGACAGTAGTAAGGTGAATAAATCGTACACTGTATGCACTCCCAAGTATAGTATTGTACTGAATATTGTATAGTACGTAATGAATGTCTGTATATTCAGCACTTCCACATAGTGTAAAAATACAGTAGTCCAATTCCAAAAGCCAAAAAGGTTACAGTAAAAAACTCTAATTGAAAAGTATGTTACAATGTTGCCCTACCAGTTCATTTATGTATAATTGTGATTTTTTTTAATTAAAACAGAAAATTGTTTGGTCAAAAGTGACCGAAGAGCAACATGACAGTATGGACTTTTTTGGACTTGTAACATTTGTTGGAAAAATAAATAGGCTAAATAATTTTAAATATGCTATATAGAACTTTCAGTAACAATATTTCATATTAGCTTTTTTGTGCAATTATTTTAAACTGTAGATGCACAGGTCACAACAGTTTAAAATATAAGTGTGTGTGTGTGTGTGTGTGTGTGTGTGTGTGTGTGTGTGTGTGTGTGTGTGTGTGTGTGTGTGTGTGTGTGTGTGTGTGTGTGTGTGTGTGTGTGTGTGTGTGTGTGTGTGTGTGTGTGTGTGCATATATATATATATATATATATATATATATATATATATATATATATATATATAATATATATATATATATATATATATATATATATAATATATATATATATATACCGGTATATCCAAAGATATAAATAACAGAACATTGTTTACAAACAAACAATCAAACAGAAACAACAAAGACGCATAAACATGTATATATATATATAATATATATATATATATATATATATATATATATATATATATATATATATATGCACACACACACACACACACACACACACACACACACACACACACACACACACACACACACACACACACACACACACATATATATATAAATATAAACAACATATATATATATATAAACACATATATATATAAACACATATATATATAAACAACAAAGACGCATAAACATGTATATATATATATATATATATATATATATATATATATATATATATATATATATATATATATATATATATATTATATATATATATATGCACACACACACACACACACACACACACACACACACACACACACACACACACACACACACACGCACACACACACACACACACATATATATATATTAGGGGTGTAACGAGACGCTTATTTTAGAAACGAGACGAGACACGAAATTGGGTTCACGAGAACGAGACGAGACGAGATTTTTGCACAATTTTTCAGAAATCCTCAATGAAAAAATTCATGACTGGAAAAATAGTATGCAGGTGCATTTTGCAATGTTTAACTAATAATCTTATAAAGTAGACCTGAAATGACATGCATTATGAGTATGAATTATCAAATGCATTGAAAGAAAACAATATACAAGCACTGTAAAAGGTTTTTATTGACTGGCTTTTCTCCTGCATGATTTCACATTAGTCTCTTCAGACCTTACCCAGATAGCAAACAGTCATTGAAACTATGTTAAATCAACATTGTGTTGTCAACCTTAAGTCATTGAATCAACATCGGACTCTGATGTTGATTCTACATCATTTTGCACCCTGTTTTAATATTGAAACAACATTGAAATCCAGGCCATAGATCAACGGAATTTCAATGGTATTTCAATTATCAGGAATATTGAAACAATGTTGAAATTTCAACTGAACTAAGGATCAACGTGATATCAATGGAATTTCAATCGTTTTTAAATGTTAATTTTAAATGTAATGCCATAAATTAAATAGCCTGCTTTATCTACAACCAGGATGTTTAAAAGTAATTGGAACATTTAAAATCGTGTATAAAACACTGAACACACCACACAAACAAATTCATTTTTATAAGCCTTTTTATTTAATTATTTGTACACTTTATTTACACTTCAATGTCCTCTGACGCCTGAATAGTTTGTCGTCCAGTCCCTCCTGCCCGGTCTGGCACATTGGGTGACGGCGGCTGTCCCCGTCTGCTGAGTAACCTAAAACAGAAAACAAAATTACAATGCAAAAAAATTAGCATTTAAGTTAAACAGTAGATGTTATATTTATTTGTATTGGTACATTCGTGCCGCGAGATGTTTCTATATGAAGTATGTGGGGCTAAGCCCCCCCAAGTTCCCCCTTGACGCCAGGTCTGGTTGCCAGGCGCTGTATAACAGTGCGCGCAAAAATCGTGATATCGCATAAGCACTAGTATAAAACGACTGTTATCATTTATGAAAACCAACACAACGGAGTTAACTGTATCGCACGCATATCGCAGCCCTGCTCGAGGATGGTCTAATCGGCATTTCCAGTTACAACTCGAGACAGTTCTGCATTGAATAAAGCAAAGTAAGTCATGTCTTCTGTGTAATTCTGGCCCGCCGCGGTCACACTTCTGTGGGTAGCGCTAGGTGGAGCACTGATAGCGTTGGTTTCGCCGGTGATCTCCGGCGGTCAGAATAAATAACGGTGCTGTGTTAATAGATTTCACGACCCTAGCAATGGGTACAGACATGTATTTTGAGCTAAATATTACAAAAATAGACTGGACTCTTAGGTTTTGCTAACTTTATAACATAGAAGAGAACTACAAAGTAGGCCTCTATGCTATTTTTGGCAGATTTTGACACAGTGGTAAAACAAAAATCTATTTCAGTGACTGCAGCACTGCGTCGGTTAGCCTACGTTAACAATCGGCCTAAAAGTATTTGATTTGGTACAATTTATTCATATCAAACATTAAGCAAGCTTACCTTTATGCTTGTGCCAGGGTCCAGAAATGAGCTGTGTCCGGTGCAGACGTGCACGTTGGTATAACACCCGTGGATCTCCCGGTCAACCAAAAATCTATTGATTTTCAATCCTATTTCCCGGTCAACTATATATCGATGCATTTTCAATCATATTTCCCGGTCAACTATATGTCGATGACTTTTCAACAACAGCGTTGTTTCCCGGTCAACTATAAATCAATGACTTTTTAACACATTCATCGATCGCCCGGTAAACCAAATATCAATGATTAATCAATCATAAAGATAACTATAGATCAATGTTGTTCCAATATCATTGCCATCAACATTAATAACATCAGGTTTTCATCGAAAGGGTAATGGTGATTCAACATTAATTTTGCATTGAAATTTCAATATCAACCATAATGATGATTCAGATGAAAAAACAATGTTTATTCAATGTTGGCTTGCTGTCTGGGTACTGTACATTTAAGAGCTTTCAGAACTTCTGATTGAGGCTGTGTGTGACATCCTAACTGAACTCTAGAAGTCTTATTAAGTGCAAACAATAAGTGCAAGTGCAACCATAATCAAAGTTAGCACACAGACTCTTTATAATTGTTTTGAAATTGCTGTTTTATTTTGCACCGGCAGTTATAGGGTTAATGCGGTGAGTTCGGGAAAGGCCGGTAGAGAAACGAGCCTGGTGTTTGTCTCCACAGTTGTTCTTGCGTTCCGATTATTAGTTCAGAAACGGAGCCTCTTGTCTGTTGTCTTTAAGACATACAGTACTCTCTCAATATTCGAAGTGCAAACTGACACCATAGCCGCAAATAAACAGTCCAGAGATGGGTATCGGGAGACGGACTATTGTATGTATGCGACCTAATTTGTGCGCAATCCACATCAGCGAGCTTGTGTTTTACTTTGACTATCGTGATCGCGCATACTCTGTGTATAGCAGCGGTGCTGAGCGTGCATTCTACAAGTGCCTCACGCGATCAGTGAATTCGTGCTGCACTGATTGCAACGGCAACTCGAGCTGGATGAGCAGAGCAGACTTTTACATTATTTTAAAATGATTTTTTAAAATAAAAACCGCAAAACGACAGTTTAGGAGAATGTGAGTGTAGCAGTGGAATATTCTATGATAATCTCACCCTCACGCTCAGTCATGGCGATATCGCGATCGCGAGACAGCTTTTTACTCGACGAGAAATCTCGTCATGTTTTAGTCTCGCGAGATCTCGTGGCACGAGATCTCGTTACACCCCTAATATATATATATATATATATATATATATATATATATATATATATATATATATATATATATATATATATATACCGGTATATCCAAAGATATAAATAACAGAACATTGTTTACAAACAAACAATCAAACAGAAACAACAAAGACGCATAAACATGTATATATATATATATATATATATATATATATATATATATATATATATATATATATATATTCATTTTTATTCATATTATTATATACATTTCCAAAGAAATAAATCTGATAGGTGTATTTATATTTATGGAAACCTTCTGGATCTGTTTTTTTTAAATGATAGGCTACATTTATTAATTTCGAGTGTTTTTGACTTTACATTAGGCAATACAATTAATAAAAACTAGTTAAAATGATTATATTGGTCAAATTAAGACTATTGCATGTCTGTATATAGGCTAGCCTACAGTATTTCTGCTCTTTGAAAGTAAAACACATAACCTCACATGCACAGGGTTCAGAAAAAATGTGTTGGTGTTGTTTTAGGGGTACAATATGTATATGTATTGCCTTTCATGTCCATTTATAGTCTTTACACATCAGCTTGGATACTTGCATGGCTAAAAAACGGCTAATTTCAAGACGTTGACGTCACGTCAGGTCGTCACGTGGGTCAACCCGCTCGGTCAGACGCTCAAAAGTACAACACGTTCGGATAGACGTTCGGTCGGTCGATCGGTCGTTCGAATGTTTGATTTTGGCACGGAAAACGCGCCATAATTCGAACGACCGATCGACCGACCGAACGTCTGTCCGAACGTCTATCCGAACGTGTTGTACTTTTGAGCGTCTGACCGAGCGGGTTGACCCACGTGACGACCTGACGTGACGTCAACGTCTTGAAATTAGCCGTTTTTTAGCCATGCAAGTATCCAAGCTGATGTGTAAAGACTATAAATGGACATGAAAGGCACTACATATACATATTGTACCACTAAAACAACACTAAAACATTTCTCCTGAATCCTGTGCATGTAAGGCTATGTGTTTTACTTTCAAAGAGCAGAAATACTGTAGGCTAGCCTATACAGACATTCAATCGCCTTAATTTGAGCAATATAATCATTTTAACTAGTTTTTATTGTTCATTTTATTGCCCAAAAGTACAATGTTCTCACAGTCCATAAAAAAAACTCCAAATTAATAAATGTAGCCTTTCATAAAAAAAAAAAACAGATCCAGAAGGTTTTCATAAATATGAATATTAGATTTATATCTTTGGAAATGTATATCATATAATAATATATATAAAAATGGATATAAAATATCCATTTATATATATATATACATATATACATATATATATATATATATATATATATATATATATATATATATTATATATATATATATATATATATATGTATACATTTACATTTTAAACTGTTGTGAAAATATTAAAATATTGTAATAATGTAAAATATTTAATAATAGATAATAAATGTTATGAACTTAAGACCTATTTATGCATCTTTATTGTTTGTGTTTGTTTGTTTGTTTTGTAAACAATGTTGTGTTGAGAATAAGAGTTTCTGTGTTGGAGATTTGGGGGTCACCGGTGGATTGTAGAGGATTCAATTATTAAAGAGCACTAGTGCTCCAATAATAGGATATTCCAGAAATGTAAAAGCTACTACACTTTACTGTAATATGAAATATTGTTACTGGAAGTTTTATATAGAATAATTAAAATAATGAATTTACTTTTCCAACAAATATTACAAGTCCAAAAAAGTCAATACTGTCATGGTGCTCTTCGGTCACTTTTGACCAAACTTTTCTGTTTTGAATTTTAAAATTCACAATTATACGCTAATGAACTGGTAGGGCTATTACCACACAGCATCATTGAGTCAGGAGACTGAAATAAGAGGTTGAAATGAGATCAGATTCAGATGGATTAAGCTGTGATAAAATTTTATTTATTGAATTTGAATGTTACGTGTACCAAAATGCTTTCTCTTTATTCAGGTTTGACTGTAATAATAATGCAACAACGTGTACACTTCAAATAAAAATGTATTTTTTTTAAAAACTTCGACAAAAAGTAGGCCTATTATTTGAGAATAATAAAAAAAAAATATTCAAATCCACAGTTTAAAAGTAAGTAATTTTGTCCAAAAACTAGAGAATTAACAAGCCTTTCCAGAGAGCTATACTGGCATCTAGTGGTAACACCATGACATGACAGGTTTTATTTTATTTTCTCTCAACAGATGTCGCCTATCTGATTTAAACAATTTAATTTAAAAGGCCTAGTTTCTATATTAATCTGAAATACTGCATTCATTGAAAAAATATTTTTTTAAAAATTAGAAAACAATTTTTTTGTTATTATTTTTTAATGGGAAAAATGTACATTAATTATTGCATTTTTTTTTTTTAAGTTGGCTGCCAAAAATATCAATATTGGGAGTTGTCACTACAGAAAATATGTATTTATTAGTTTGTTCAATATTAAAATAGTTCAACATAAACCTATTTTAGTTAATACTTTGATGTATTACAATTCAACCTTCCCTTACAGAAAAAACACATGAATTTCACATGTTATCACATGTTTTCCACATGTGCCCACATGTGACCACATGTGCCCACATGTGACCACATATGAACAACATGTCATCACATGTGAACAATATTTCACCACATGTGAACAACATGTCACCACATGTGAGTAATGTTCGACCACATGTGAACAACTTCATCACATGTGAACAATAATTCACCACATGTGAACAACATGTCACCACATGTGAGTAATGTTCGACCACATGTGAACAACGTCATCACATGTGAACAATAATTCACCACATGTGAACTTAATGGAACACGTGGCACATGTGGAAAACATGTTATAGGTAATAATGTGGAGCTCATGTGAAATATATTTGCACGTTGTAATAGGTTTTAAGATGTGAATTATTTTACCACGTCACAAATACTGTACATTTTTAGCTTCAATAGCCTTATTCACACAAAATGCATAGACCACAAAGCTTATAATGCATGTGTAGGCCTAGGCCCACATTTGCCTACTAATGTGAAAATATTCATGAAAATATTTTAATGATAATGTAGCGTATAGTTTTTAATCAAGTGAGTTTTTGCAATACTTTTATTTCAACACTACCATTTCTAAAGCTATATTATAAATATATTTTACATAATCAACAGTATAATATTTGATATAATCAATAGGCTACTGCTTTCATATTCTATTTACAAAGCACTTTTCAGGACATCTTTATATATATAAAGATGTCCTGAAAAGTGCTTTGTAAATAGAATATGAAGGCAGTAGTTTGTGTGTGTAGCCTACCATTGAAAGATAATCTGAAAGCACTATAAAGACTGGCTTTATATAGGCTATTTATATTAAAAATAAAATCAAAAGCAAAGTGATGTTATACAAAATATTGCAAGCACGTTTTCAAATAAAATAAAGTGGATATTAAACTTTTCATTTTAAGTGCTGCATGATTTTGACGTGGTTTAATCAATGCCATGCGCGTGAACTTTCGAGTCTCTCAAACACTGGAGCGGCCAGCGCGCAGAGTTGCCATGGAAACGGCGCGGGACAACTGCTACTGGTAAGCAACAAAACTCCCTCTCTCGGTGTTGTTTCAACTCACGGCTTTTTTCAGGTGAGATTAGTCTCTAAAATCACACGAATAATACTCACAACTGTTTTTGACATTTCTCTTACTTGTAATTGACACAGTTCGGTTAAAAATTTATTTTATAGACATGGTGTAGTGTCTTAGGAAAAAGTCCGTTAGGATCGTTAGGATCTCAACCGTTTTCAGAAGAGGTAACGTTAGCTAATGTTAGGCTAACGTAACGTTAACTCGGTTGAACTTTTATTTATTAAAGTTTGGGCTTTTAATCACCTCTTATGTGTAGATGAGATGTTTTGTAAAGGTTTTACTTGGAAGTGAGCTATTTATTTATTTAAAACAAACGTAAACATAACGAAAATTGGCTGAAACTAACGTTAACTTAGCTCAGTGGTAACGTTAAACATATTTTGATTAGCTAAAAAATGTTCTGTGATTTTAGTAGTAACAAAATAACCCATAACAGAGAGAAAGCTCCACGACGTCAACATTTCTGAATAAAGCTGCTGCCGGAGAAGTAACGTTAGGACACAGGTGAGCCGAGGAAGCTCATTAAATAACCTCATTTTATTTCTCAATTTTTTGTTTTTAAATGGTTTATTTTAAGAAGGTTTTCAAATCCAAACGAAGTTACACTGTATGAGCAAAATTAAATGAATAATAAATCCAAAAACAAATTCTGTTATCCTAGTTAAGAAATTATATTCTGTATATTCTTTAAATTCTTTCTCTTTTCTGCATTTCACCTCTGCTGTAGCTTCTTTCCTTTTAATAAACCTGGCATTGCATTGTTGGCTCAGTGACAAATGGCTTGTTGTGTTCCTAGATCTTTCAGTGCTGATGCCCTGCACCATAGCAGAGTAGAGCTGATCATCATCTCTTAAGCACTATTGATGAACCATATGATTAGTAAGTCAAACGCCAAACATACAGTAATGTCAAACATACACTAATTGTCTTGGTACAAATGTTTATGTCTCTTGTGTTCAGCCTCCCCCCCTCCCCCCCCCAAAAAAAACATTAAAAACAATAAAATTGTGAAGTAATATAAATAAATAAAAAACTTTTTTCTATGTGAATATATTGTAAAATGCAATTAATTCCTGTGATCAAAGCTGAATTTTCAGCATCACAGCTTCACATCATCCTTCATAAATTATTCTAATATGACGATTTGATGCTCAAAAAAACATTTATGATTATTATCAGTGTTGAAAACAGTTGTGCTGCTTCATATTTTTGTGTTTTTCAGGATTATTTGATGAATAGAAAGGTTAAAATAACAGCATTTATTTGAAACAGAAATCCTTACTCTCTCTTTTGGTCAATTTAATGCATCCTTGCTGAGTAAAAATATGAATTTCTTATTTTTTTTCTATTTATTTTTAAATCTATCATTGACCTCAAATGTTTGAACATTAGTGTAAACTGCCCTTCATATGCCTGTGGTCTATTTAACAATGAATCCTGGAGGGGGGGGGAATGGTTTAAACTGTTACAATGGTTTACACAAACACATTAATCAGCACAACTGTTTTCAACATTGATAATAATCAGAAATGTTTTCGATGTTTACATGGTTAGAATGTATAGTATTCAAATATAAAAAACACTGACTCGTTAGGTCATGTTTTCTCATTAAAGTCAGATGATTTCCTATTAATTCAATAGAATATGGTGACTTCAATTTACATGACGTCATGAGCAATCAAGTCATTTCTATAGTTCAGTGAGTAGTGCCCAGCATATCTAAGTCCACTAAAGGAGATTTCTCGCATTTTACCCCAAAACTCTGGAATAACTATGAAGGTAAAAGAGTAACAAGACTCGAGCATGAACAATAAATACTTGTATGCTAAAATTTACACTCACAGCTCCAAAGTATAAACCTCACCTAATATGCAATAACGTTGAAAAGATCACGGTTTCTGTCCTGACGAAGATTTTTTTCTTTTTTTTTTTTTTTCTTTGCAGAACAAGTCTGTGACTGACTTAATGAACCCAGTTGCTTTGGATCATGCTCAAAGATGTATGGGTTACAAAAAGTTAACCAGAACTCTTATGGACTCCATCTTCTCTTTCGAAGAGATGGCAGCATGGACGGAAAAAAAAGGGGTTGTTGGTGAAAAAAGAGCCTTGACCTACAAAAGGTGCAGCTAATAATTGGTAAGCATGTCTGAATATCTTTTATCAATAGTTATTATATATGACAAGCGCTGAGCGTGTCAGTCAGCGCCAGTTATAGCGTGGAAAGCACAGTTTGAATCTGGCAGTTATGTCACGTCATGTCAAACTTGTTTTCAAATTTTAATGTAATCAATCTCATTTCTTACAGACCATGTCAAAAAGAGGCACCCAGGCATCGGAGGCACTGAGATCAAGGTCTGCATGGCACAAAAGTTAAAAGATTCGAGGAGACGAGCAGAAAGGTAATATTCGCGAAACCGACATGTGCAGGACTCAGTTTATTCCTCAGTCTATATTGTGATCTATTCACAAACTGTCAATAGTGTTTTTTATAAAAGAGACGCACCACTCTTATTTAAGCAAGAACGGCATTGCTGTTCGCCAGCATTTTTTGTTTCCATATCATATTTACGTAAAACGTTTAAAGAGATAGTTCACCCAAAAATGAAAATTCTGTCAGTAATTACTCACTCTCATGTCGTTCCAACCCCGTAAGACTTCCGTTCATCTTCGGAACACAAATTAAGATATTTTTGATTAAATCTGAGAGCTGGATCACTCCTCCATAGGCTTTTTAGGGATTGAAACTTGACAGCCCCGAAAAGTTATTAATATTAAAGAAATCGTTAAAATAGTCCAAGTGACTACAGTGGCTCAATCTAAAGTGTATCAAGTGATGAGAATACTTTTTGAGTGTAAAAAACAAACTAAAATAGCGACTTTATTCAAGTATTCTCTTTGGGCCTGGAGATTTCACGTAGTGTAATTGCGTAACGCTTCTGGTTGAACGTCACACGCATCACACACATGACCAGCATCGGTCAATAG
Organism: Chrosomus eos; assembly: GCA_036326025.1. Taxonomy (NCBI): domain Eukaryota; kingdom Metazoa; phylum Chordata; class Actinopteri; order Cypriniformes; family Leuciscidae; genus Chrosomus; species Chrosomus eos. Next base: position 122,268 of record JAZAVI010000414.1, on the reverse strand, counting down.
TGAGCCTACGTGTGACGTAGAACCCACAAGTGCTGCGCTGTTACACTACGTCAACAGCTTAGGAGAATGACATAAAAGAGAAGAGATGGTTGAATAAAGTCATTATTTTTGTTTGTTTTTGCGCGCAAAAAGTATTCTCGTCGCTTTATAATCTTAAGATTGAGCACTGTAGTCACTTGGACTCTTTTAATGATTTCTTTAATAACTTTTCGGGGCTGTCAAGTTCCAATCCCTTAGAAACCTATGGAGGAGTGATCCAGCTCTCAGATTTAATCACATTCATTTGTGTCCCGAAGATGAACGAAAGTCTTACGGGGTTGGAACAACATGAGGGAGAGTAATTACTGACAGAATTTTTGGGTGAACTATCCCTTTAATGACATAATAACATTACAAATTAATAATAATTAATTATTAAGCCCCGTCCAAAAACCTACGGGTGACGTCACGGACACTACGTCCGTATTGCTTTACAGTCTATGGTTTGCACTGCCCTAATCTTTGATCTTTTTCTATCCCAAAACAGGATGCCTGCTGCAGGAGACACAGAGGACTGAGACAACACACTTTCACAAATGCACACCCCACACACACATACACACACACGCACACGTATATACACCTGCTTTTTTTGCGGCTTTTTATGCATTTATGTATATTTTTATTATGGTTTTGCTTTGTTTTTTTAAACATTCAATTTGTATTGCATATTTTGAAATGAAATAAAAAGTAAATTTGAATTATTTTGTTTTAATGTTGGGAAACATTAGGCTATAGACCCTACACAAGAACATGGTAGGCCTACCGTTTTCTGCGGTATATTTTTTAATGATTTTTACATGGATTTCACATGAAGTTACAGGTTTACATGGTGTGTAGCTTTAACATGGATTGTTGATGGGTTTCAAATGTCATTCCATGGGTTTCACATGAGATATTTTACATTTCACATGATATCTCATGGGTTTCACATGTGATTAAATGTTTCACATGGGAATTTTACGTTTCACATGCAATCCCATGGTTTTCACATGGGTTTCACATGCAATCACATGGGTTTCACATGTAAGCACATGGGTTTCACATGCAATCACATGGGTTTCACATGCAATCACATGGGTTTCACATGCAATCACATGGGTTTCACATGCAATCACATGGGTTTCACATGTAATCACATGGGTTTCACATGCAATCACATGGGTTTCACATGCAATCACATGGGTTTCACATGCAATCACATGGGTTTCACATGTAATCACATGGGTTTCACATGTAATCACATGGGTTTCACATGTAATCACATGGGTTTCACATGCAATCACATGGGTTTCACATGTAATCACATGGGTTTCACATGTAATCACATGGGTTTCACATGCAATCCACAGGTTTCACATGTAATCACATGGGTTTCACATGCAATCCCACAGGTTTCACATGTAATCACATGGGTTTCACATGTAATCACATGGGTTTCACATGTAATCACATGGGTTTCACATGCAATCCCACAGGTTTCACATGTAATCACATGGGTTTCACATATAATCACATGGGGTTTCACATGTAATCACATGGGGTTTCACATGTAATCACATGGGGTTTCACATGTAATCACATGGGGTTTCACATGTAATCACATGGGAAAATGTTCCAAAAGCACACGTTTCCCATGTGCAAATTACCTTTAACATGTGCAAAGCACATGTGTTCCACATATTTCACATGTTAAATTTCACATGTGCAAAATCACATGTCCACGTTGTCACATGGGATCACATGTGTTTTTGCACATGTGAAACTCATGTGGTTTTTCTGTAAGGGTTTACAGTGGACCTGCCTATGTTCTCAACCGCTAGAATCTGATTTTTCATAGTCAGCTCTGGATGTTTTAATTGAGGTTATACAATATAAACACATGTTCAGTTTCCATAGAAGACACGTTGATTTTGGTGTAAGGTCTTGAATGAAATAAAGAACATCAATTTTATTTGCATTTACAGAGATACTGTACCTACTTGATCAAAGATATCTTCCTGAGATTCAGACATATCTTAACCTCTATATAGTAGGAATAAACATGTTTATCTGAGACCACAATTGTTACGTTTGTAAAATCAATTTGTCTGATATAAATGGTCAGTATATTTTATAGGATATGGGCTTTTTAAATGCATCCAAAAGCAGATCGGGCTGCCGTTTTCGCTGCATTTGAATGTGTTAAAGCGTATTTCCATGAAATATGAGACATTGTCTGTTCCTAAAACTTCCGTTTTAATGGGAGATAGAGAACAATTATGTGGAATATCTCGTGCTTTTCCGAATTAGCCGTCAATGCTCAGTTTGTTAGCCTAATAGCCTCTGCTGCTATATTTAACTTTAATAATACACAGCACATAACTTTCTAAATCAGCCAATAATCAAATGTGGACTAGTTAGAGGATACAATAGAAGCATAAGAAGTTAAACTAAGGTAAGAAAAACACAAACGTGTTACAACGTGTCTTCACACGTTAACAACACGTTGGGAAGACGATCGGTTACTCGCACTGCCGACCGGTCGCCATGGGAACGCGTTAACAAAACGTAAGCACACGTAGGAACGTGTTACAGATGATTTTATGAAAATTATCAATAATTTCGTTTTGCCTCATTATTTATATGTGGCAGACATGCAAATCAACGAACCTTAATTACAAAGGAAAGTATATTCAGCTGACTATGTCTAAATGTAATATTAGAACTCTTATACACATGTCTTAAATAAACCTTTCCACTTTAACATTTATGATGTTTATTTGTGAAAGATTATGATAATTTAGACATTTTATTTAAGATTGAGTCAGTGTTGAGATCTCTAAGTTATTGAAATAAAAGATCATGCTTGATTAGAATCACTTTTTATTATTTTTTTATTTTTTTATAAAACATTTTATGCATGTTTTTAATCTATATTACAGGTTTCCTGAATTGCTAAAAAACATTTCTTGGAACCATCACCCACTTTCTCAAAACCTTAAACACAAAACTTTCAAACTACATTCAGAGAACATCTGACTCTTCTGTCAAAATCAAAAAATCATTATCTGTGCAATGCTTTCAAATCATATCCAGCTCAATATTATAAACACTCATTCATTAGACACTGCATTTCAAAAATGGAGAACACGGAATCCAAAGTAAGCAGTTACAGAAAAAGAGTATTGCAAATCAATTTGGCAGTTTTATGTAAAAAAAAGTAGGCTATAGTAATTGCTACTGACAGTAATAAGGTGAATAAATCGTACACTGTATGCACTCCAAGTATAGTATTGTACTGAATATTGTATAGTACGTAATGAATGTCTGTATATTCAGCACTTCCACATAGTGTAAAAATACAGTAGTCCAATTCCAAAAGCCAAAAAGGTTACAGTAAAAAACTCTAATTGAAAAGTATGTTACACTCATGTTGCCCTACCAGTTCATTTATGTATAATTGTGATTTTATTTTATTAAAACAGAAAATTGTTTGGTCAAAAGTGACCAAAGAGCAACATGACAGTATGGACTTTTTTGGACTTGTAACATTTGTTGGAAAAATAAATAGGCTAAATAATTTTAAATATGCTATATAGAACTTTCAGTAACAATATTTTATATTAGCTTTTTTGTGCAATTATTTTAAACTGTAGATGCACAAGTCACAACAGTTTAAAATATAAGTGTGTGTGAGTGTGTGTGTGTGTGTGTGTGTGTGTGTGTGTGTGTGTGTGTGTGTGTGTGTGTGTGTGTGTGTGTGTGTGTGTGTGTGTGTGTGTGTGTGTGTGTGTGTGTGTGTGTGTGTGTGTGTGTGTGTGTGTGTGTGTGTGTGTGTGTGTGTGTGTGTGTGTGTGTGTGTGTGTGCATATATATATACCGGTATATCCAAAGTATAAATCTAAAAACAGAAACTCTTATTCTCAACATAACAGAACATTGTTTACAAACAAACAATCAAACAGAAACAACAAAGACGCATAAACATGTATATATATATATAAAAAAAAAAAAATATATATATATATATATATATATATATATATATATATATATATATATATATATATATATATATATATTCATTTTTATTCATATTATTATATACATTTCCAAAGAAATAAATCTGATAGGCGTATTTATATTTATGGAAACCTTCTGGATCTGTTTTTTTTTTAAATGATAGGCTACATTTATTAATTTCGAGTGTTTTTGACTTTACATTAGGCAATACAATTAATAAAAACTAGTTAAAATGATTATATTGGTCAAATTAAGACTATTGCATGTCTGTATATAGGCTAGCCTACAGTATTTCTGCTCTTTGAAAGTAAAACACATAACCTCACATGCACAGGGTTCAGAAAAAACGTGTTGGTGTTGTTTTAGGGGTACAATATGTATATGTATTGCCTTTCATGTCCATTTATAGTCTTTACACATCAGCTTGGATACTTGCATGGCTAAAAAACGGCTAATTTCAAGACGTTGACGTCACGTCAGGTCGTCACGTGGGTCAACCCGCTCGGTCAGACGCTCAAAAGTACAACACGTTCGGATAGACGTTCGGACAGACGTTCGGTCGGTCGATCGGTCGTTCGAATGTTTGATTTTGGCACGGTTCAAGCGCCATAGCAAATTCATATTAAAGAACCGATCTGAACGCCATACATGAACTCTTTCGTCAACGACATCTTCGAGCGCATCGCCGGTGAAGCGTCTCGTCTCGCTCACTACAACAAGCGCTCCACCATCACATCGAGAGAGATCCAGACCGCCGTGCGTCTGCTGCTGCCCGGAGAGCTGGCCAAACACGCCGTGTCTGAGGGCACAAAGGCTGTGACCAAATACACCAGCTCAAAGTAGAGCGAGTCACATCAACTCAACACAAAGGCTCTTTTAAGAGCCACACATAATATCTGAGAAAAGAGCAGTTATTGCAGATTTAAACCAACACCATTGAACTCTTCCTCATCGGTCGCCCTACTGGTTAGAAACTAAATTGTCCATTACCGCTGTCGTTGACAAATGTTGCGAATGCAAAATCATTATTTTCTTTACTATTTATAATATTTGATTTTTTTTTTTTTTTAGTTCATCTTCCTCTTCCCTCATAACTGAATCAGTTTCAGGTGTTTTTCACTATAGTAGCCTAGGCTATATCAGCGTATATAGTGTATCTATTGATTCTTCACTAGTTCACAAATTTTGACTTGTCAACCTAAAAATGTAATTTAAATGAATAGAATAGTGAGTCAATATTAACACCCATGAGTGTCAAACAATGTTCAAGCTGTCTGTCTGTTTTTATATTTATAAATCTGAAATGTCAAATCCATTTCACATAAAGTATGTAGCCTATGTCACGAATAGGACATCATGTTGAGTAACACAGATAAACATATTTAACTATTTACTTTTATAATAATTGTTATTATGCTGCTCTTTTAATCTCTACTTCCAACTTCTCCAGTTTGTGGAAGCGAACAAATCAAATCAAATCAATGCGTCTCGACTGAGATTTCCATAAGAGAACATATATTTAGGGTATTTTGTGAATATTATTTGATAACTTATTTATTTTTTAGTTCTTCATAGTCTACTCTTCAGAGTTTCACAGAAACTCTTAAATGTCAAACATAATGGCATTAAAGACTTTATTTTTAAAACATTTTCTGTATTATTAAAAAATTGTCAGTTGAAACCGCATCAATAACAGTCAATGATTATTCAACAACAAATCCTTTACATTTTACCATTAGGCTATTCAGAATAGCTCAAAGTAGCAGATATGCATATACATTTATATATTATATTATATTGAATTATATGTATGGCTATATTAAGCCAAACAAACTTATTTGAAGTAAAACTTAAACTACAAATGTTTCCATATTTGCAAAGCAAATTTTGGTTGCATTATTTATTCCGTAAACATGGCTTAGTACTTTAGGCCTGTTCCAGTATCCATGTAAAATATCATCCCTCACACGAGCATAAATGTGTTTATCAGCATGGCTGTCTGATCAGGGAACACACACACTCTTTTAAGAGCCACATATTCTCCCTTAAAGGGTTAGTTCAGCCAATAATGAAGTTTCTGTCATTAATTATTCACTCTCATGTCGTTACAAACTCATAAGACCTTCGTTCATCTTCGGAACACAAATGAAGATTTTTTTTATTAAATTAATGAGGCATTTATATAACGCTTTTTATACTGTACATGCGATGCAGCCACAGTACAATGACACCAGTGTACACACACACACACACACACACACACACACACACACACACACACACACACACACACACACACACACACACACACACACACACACACGGAGGCCATGACTGATAATGGAAGGTCCAACGCTCTCTCAAGACCAATTCGTACGAGTGATTAAAAGGTGTCTAATTCGTACGATTTGTCTAAACCCACGTGATGGGTAGGTTTAGGGACGGGGTCAGGGGTAGGTTCATACATATTGGGCAACTCATAAAATATGTACGATTTAGCAAACTCGTACGAGTGAGGTAGAATTTGTACAGTTGCCGTGGGATCGGGTTGGAAGGTCTTTGGCTCCAGGACTCCAGGGTTACACCGCTACTCTTTACGAGAAGTGCCATGGGATTTTTAATGACCACAGAGAGTCAGGGACTCGGTATAACGTCTCATTCGTAGGACGGTGCTCTTTGACAGTATAGTGTCCCGATCACTACACTGGGGCGTTAGAGACCCATATAAAGCACAGGGTGAGCAGCGCCCCTACTGGCCTCACTAACACCTCCAGCAGAAGACTAGGAGTAACGACCAGCAATTCAAGGCGCAGAAAGGTAGTAAAGACAGCAAGCTACGTCTCAAATTCCAGTAGTGAGTTTTCTTTTCTGATCTGAGTGGCCTTACCAGCTTTTTTACCCGGTCACCGAAACACACTACTATTCTCAGATGACAACGTTATCAAAACGATCCCTGTTCACACAGATCCGTAAAAAACTACTAATAACACTGTATTACGCCAGACAAGACGTACTGCACACACACACACACACACACACACACACACACACACACACACACACACACACACACACACACACACACACACACACACACACACACACACACACACACACACACACACACACACACACACACATTATTTTACTATAGTTCACTCGAGCTGAGCGCACAGGCCTAAAGACACAAATTACATAATCTATCATGTTGTTGTCCGATTTCCATTTTAAAGATGTTAATTTAATACTGTATTATTACTTTGTCTTCTGGGTAAATTTCCTCTTCATGAAGCCAGAAACATTCACTGTAATCCCAATCTTAGAATGTTCTCCTCTGATATAAAGTCACTTTTACTTCCTTTAAGAAAATGTCAAAACCTTTGAACACAAAGGCTAAGAAAACATATATGATCCTTGAGTCTGTTGTAAGGAGCCTTTCGTTTAAAAAAGCCTATAGACTAAACCCGTCATACGCATGTGCATGACATCACTGTTTTCACTCGATTTTTGTATTTACACGGAGATGATGTAGATTTAAAAATCTTGCTTTTTCCCTTGTTGTTAATTAATTTGACCAGACACCAGTTACTTTGCCAAGGAGATCTCTCATATTTATTTGATCATTTTATATAAGACATAGGAGGGAGTGACAATGGACCAAACAAAGGTCTTCGTTCCAACATTTCAGTCATCTCTCTGCCGTAAACAAAGAGTTTCAGTTCTTATGCTTATGACCAAACAAACTACATTAGCATAACACATACATTTCCAGAGAAACATGTGGTTCCCATTAACATAGAAGTGTATATCCAGTGCCGGTGGAAACTATACACTGCATACTTCAGTCTCTAACTCCAGCACACACTCAAAGTCTCCCAAAGTCTCTCTCCCACATATCAAGAACACTATGATTCATACAATACAATGATTACAAATGATTATTTATATGAAAAGTATAAAACAGATACATAATACTACCGATTAATACATAATAAAAAGTAATAATAATGCTAAAAACAATATTAAATGATGAAGTTTTATTCTTCAGATGATAAGGGTCTCGTTTTTAAACATATATCTTGCACTCTGAAACCCGTTTTAAAAGTTTGTGTTTTCAGGCCCAAACGCCATTGTTGCATAAAAAGTCTTTCGTCAGACTCGTTTATTCCCTGTAAAAATACCTCAATAGCCTTTGTTTGTATCACAAATACATTCCACATTAAATTACAATTGCAAGAATCATGTTCTGTCAGAAATGCAGGCCTACTGTAAGCTTTATCTATTAAACAAGCGTTCTCCGGGAATGTTTGTGATGCTTGTTGCTTCCTGCATCCCTGCCATTATATTACACATCTAAAGTCTATTAAAGAGGCTATATGCGTTTTTCTGAAATTTAAACTCGCGACTGACGCCTGTGGCCAAAAAACAGAACTGCACTTCCTTTCTGCTCGCTCTCGCAGCGCTCGTACGTGCACACTTCACAAGTCATCTCTGCAAGGAGGTCAACATTGTTTACAGACGTAAGAACAGTCAAATACATATATTGTTTGAGATAAGTGCTGACTAGCGGTGGTGGCAGAGTGATCTGAAACGTTTAACATGAACGCGCTTGACGTCACACAAAATCCGACCTGACAGAAAATAGGAAAAATAGGATACAGGCTTATAGGTGCACCCACTGTGAGCGGACAAGGTGTCAGTATGCTCAACAGGAGATGTTTGAGTCATAAATGGTCAAATAAAAAGGCTATTGTTATGTTTATTTTGGGGGAAAAGTTGCATATAGTCCCTTTAAAGTAGAACCAACCACAATATTTTCAAAGCATATGTGGACAGAATTAACAGTACGAGTTTTTAAACAGGTTCATATCAGATTGAAGTTTCTTCCTCTGTTACGGCTTACTGACTTTAGTCTTCAGCAAAACTGTGAAATACACACAAAACATTTTCAACATTTAAACGACATGTTTTTTTTTTTTTTTCACTTAAAATATATATTTATATAATGAAAAAGGCTGTGTGTGTGTGTGTGTGTGTGTGTGTGTGTGTGTGTGTGTGTGTGTGTGTGTGTGTGTGTGTGTGTGTGTGTGTGTGTGTGTTACCTCTCTCTCGCTCTGTAACATTTGAAAAGCAGCACGACTGTCGCTAGCAGAAACGGAGAAGCTGCCAGAAGAAAACTGAGGATGTTGTAGTCAGAAATCTGACCTGAAAAACAGAAACACAAGAACATTATTGAGCAACAAAGTTTTGTGAGTGAATATAAAAGCTTTGGAATATTTTTCCTGTCTCATATTATATATAAAGTAATAGATCATTTAAAAATTCATATTCTGCCGAAATTGACTCAACTTCAAAGATTTTTTCATTTCCATTGTATGGACTAAAACAGATACATTTTTCCAAATAACTTTATGTCCCACAGAAGAAAGAAAGTCATACATGTTTGGACTGATATGAGGGTGAGGAAATTATGACAGAATAGTATATAATTTTAATGTTTAAGGGGTAAGAAAATAAATAATTCTCTCCAGAACAAAATTGTATATTTGACACTGACCACATATGAGCACAATCAGATTCATTCCTTCCCGGTTTCAAATGAAAAAAAAAAAAAAAAAAACGAATGAATGAATAATTTATGTAAAGTTGTGGGATGTTGTTTATAAGGTGTTGTTTGCACTAAATCTCAGTATTGTTACGATCACATGCTGGAGTGCCCTTGATATCCACCAGAGGTCACTCAATCCCAGACAGTGCCACTCTGTCATGGACTTCATTACCCATAATCCTTTGCCCGGACTCATCAGCACTCATTGTTTTCAGCTGTGTCTCAATAACCTTGTTAGCTCACCTTTTATAAGCCTGGACAATTCAGTCATTCGGTTTTGTTTGTGTGAGACGCATGCGCAGGGAGTAGAGGAGGAGAGGTTGGCAAACACTGGGCAGTGACTGAAGCGTTGATGGAAGGAAGTGACGGTAGTTCCGGAAGTGATCCGGAGATGGAAGAAGATACTGGCGGTGGGATTAAAGGTTGTAAACAAAATGAATGGAACTTAGTAGAAAATCGGAAAAGGAAAAAGAGTGTTAGCCAAGTATCGGGTACGGGTAGTGAGAGAGAAAACCATATGACGAGAAGGAGGAAAGAAGAATATAAGGTAATGATACAATTCATGACAGGGGATATAAGCTCTTTGAATCCTTTAAAACTGTCAAAGGCGTTGAAAGAAACGATTGGAGATATAGAGAATGCTAGGAGGTTACAGGAAAGTAAACTGCTGCTGGTCTGTAAAGATAGCAATCAACAAAAGAAAGCTCTAGGGCTAAAATCTTTGATGGGACAAAAAGTAAATTGTTCTGTAATGGGAGAGAAAAAATGGATGAGAGGAGTTATCACAGGAATTCCAACTAGTATGTCTGAAGAGGTAATCAAAAAAAGCATATCAGGCGCCTCAGTGATTGAAGTCAAACGACTAAAGTACATCAATAATAAGGAGAAAATGGATAGCTTGTCGGTGATGCTGAATTTTGACGAGGTTAAAATGCCAGAAAGAGTGTTTCTAGGATTTATGAGTTATTCAGTAAGACTATATACTCCCCCTCCTTTGAGATGTTACAAGTGTCAAAAATATGGACATTTGGCATCGGTGTGTAAAGGGAGACAACGGTGCACAAGATGTAGTGGTAATCATGAGTATGGGAAATGTGAAGAAGGAGCGAAACTAAAGTGCTGTAACTGTGGAGAGGAGCATAGTGCGGCATATGGAGGTTGTCAGGTGAGGAAGAATGCTGTGAAGATACAACATGTTAAAATAACAGAAGGAATAAGTTACGCTGAGGCCATACAAAGAGTCAAAGGAACAGAACAAAGAAATGCACAACAGAGTGAAGATGAACAAAGAATACAGAGGCAGACCCAAGAGGAAATAAGTAGACCTACTAACATCATCAATGTAGACAAACTGGCGTTTACCACCTTTATGGTTGAAGTAATAAATTGCTCAGCACAAACAAAAAGCCGAACAGAGAGAATAAGAATAATAATTAGAGCAGCAGAAAAGTACTTGCAGGCAGAAGGATTAACAGTTGAACAGGTAAACGAGAAATTAAAGATGCAAATAACAAACTCGCAGGCTGCATGTGGAGATGTATAATGGTACTGATAATATTGCAGTGGAACGCAAGAAGCTTAATATCAAATGGGCAAGAATTTAAAAAATATATTGATGAATATGAAGAAAAACCTCATATTATTTGCATACAAGAATCTTGGCTAAAACCTCATTTAAACTTTGCCGTTCCCCAATATACAGTATTACGTAATGATAGGAAAATAACAAATGGTGGTGGTGTAGTAACTCTAATTAAACAAGAAATCGAATTTCGGGAGATAGATGTGAATGGAGAAGTTGAATCGATAGTGGTGGAGGTATGCACAAGAAATCAGAAAATACGAATAATTAATTTTTATAATCCATGTGATAGGCTTAAAGAAGATTTAAGACAAAAAGCTTGTGGTGAAGGAAGTTTCAAATTAGTGTGGTGTGGTGACTTTAACGCACATAGTACGATGTGGGGTAGTGAAGTTAATGATCATAATGGAAATATAGTGGAAAATATATTAGATGATAATGATCTAGTGTGTTTAAATGATGGAAGAGCAACAAGGATAGATGTTGCAAGAGGTCATCAGTCAGCAATAGACTTAACTATAGTGTCTCAAAGTCTGGCAAGACAATGCAAATGGGAAGTGCTTGATCAAAATACAATAGGTAGTGATCATTACCCCATCAGATTTGTAGTAGGTATAGAAGTGGAACAAAATATAAAACAGGAAATCCCCAGGTGGAAATTTAAAACAGCAGACTGGGAAAAGTTTAAGGAAGTTAGTGAGGCTAAATTGTTAGGAATGGTAATTGATAATCAAGAACCAGAGGAATTAACTAATACAATTATTGAGATCATTTGTAGTACAGCTGAGGAGGTAATTGGGAAACGTTTAGGAGTAAGAAAAGGAAAAAGTGTACCATGGTGGACAGAGGAATGCAGTGAAGTAATATCAGTTAGAAATAAAGCGTTTAAAAAAGTCAAGAAAACATATTCATTTCAGGATGTAATAATATATAAGAGATCTCAGGCAGTAGTTAGAAAAGTAATTAGATCTGCAAAAAGAAATTACTGGAGAAAATATTGTGATGAAATTGGGGAGAGAGTAGATATAAGATAATTATGGGGTATGATTAGGAAAATGGGAGGGAATACATTTAATAGGAATATACCAGTAATAATAGATGAGGACAAATGTATAACTATTGAAAGTGAAAAAGTAGAGGTATTAGCAAGCATTTGTAAAGATTCACAGTAATTGTAATATATCAGAGGAAATGAGAAGGAAAAGAGAGCAAACAATAAGAGATAATCCTAATATCATGGTCCAAAGAAGGCCCTCTGAAAGTACTATGGATGAAGTTTTTACTTTATATGAACTCAAACAGGTCTGATAGGTTTAAGAAATACATCTCCAGGAAAGGATGAAATATGTAATGAGATGATAAAGAAATTATCAGATGTATCATTGAATTTAATATTAAATTTGTTCAATAAAATATGGGAGACAGGAAAACTCCCTTCTTCCTGGAAACATGGAGTAGTTGTTCCAATAGCTAAGCCTGGGAAAGATCATTGCAGAGCAGTTAACTACAGACCAATTGCACTAACATCGAACTTGTGTAAAATAATGGAAAGAATGGTAATAGCTAGACTAAATTACATAATAGAAAATAAAATTCTTTTATGCCCACATCAAAGTGGATTTAGAAAGGGTCGTAATACAATGGATTCTATCATATGTCTAGAATCAGAAATTAGAAAAGCATTTGTAAATAAAGAAGTATTGGTTGGAGTGTTTTTTGATGTGGAAAAAGCATACGATATGTTGTGGAAGGAGGGATTATTAATTAAGTTGGATAAAATAGGTATTAAAGGAAGGTTATATAATTGGATAATGGATTTTCTTTTCAAGCGTACTATACAGGTCAAGATCGGCTCAAGTTATTCAAAAATATATACAATAGATAACGGTACTCCTCAAGGTAGTGTTTGTAGCCCCATTTTGTTTAATTTAATGATATTTTTTCTCAGGTAGGACAAGGAATAGGTAAATCCCTCTATGCAGATGATGGAGCCGTGTGGAAAAGAGGACGGAATGTTAAATTTGTTGAGAAAAGCATACAGAGAGCAGTAGAGGAAGTGGAAGATTGGGTAAACAAATGGGGTTTTAAATTGTCAGTAGGAAAAACGCAAGTTGTCTGTTTCTCAAAAAAGAAGAGTAGCCCACAAATAAAATTAAAACTATATGATCAAATGTTGGAGCAAGTATCGGAAATTCGATATTTGGGGTTGTGGATGGATTCAAAACTGAAATTTGACAGTCACATAAAGAAAATAATTGCTAAATGTAAAAAAGGAATAAACGTTTTAAGATGTCTGGCAGGGTTGATTGGGGTGCAAGCCGGCAATCATTAAAAAGAATATATTGTGCAATAATCAGACCAGTAATAGATTACGGATGCATAGTATATAGCTCAGCATCAGCATCCAGGTTAAAGACAATAAATATTATTCAGTCGCAAGCTTTACGAACAAGTTGTGGGGCATTCAGAACATCCCCTATTCCAGCAATGCAGGTAGAAATGGCAGAAATGCCTCTGGATGTTAGGAGGTTACAATTAAAAATGTCATATTGGAGTACAATAAAGGGACACAAAGAGAATCATCCAGTGAAAAAGGTCCTAGAAAAGTGCCGGGAGTATGGAAAAGGAGAAATAAAAAGTTTTGGATGGAATGTAGAAAAAGAAGCCCAGAACATAGAAATAAATAATATAAATATTAGTCCCACAGTGGTAATACCATCTATGCCACCATGGCTTTTTCCTAAACCATATGTAGATTTATCATTGAAAGAAAAGATGCAAATAAAGGAAATATACATAGCAAAGAATATAGTGGTGAAACAGCATCTAAATCAGGAATACCACAATAGTATCCAGATATTTACGGATGGCTCTAAGAACCCAGACACTGGGCATACAGCAGCAGCAGTTTACATTCCCCATTTTAAATATAGTATTGAAAAGAGAATTACAGATTATGTTTCGGTATATACTACAGAAATGATTGGGATTTTAATGGCACTTCTATGGGTTCCAGCACATGTGGGAGTAGAGGGTAATGAGGAGGTGGATCAGCTGGCAAAGAGATCTTTAAAACGCAATGTAATAGACATTAATGTATCTCTGAGTAAAACTGAAGTTAAAGTAATAATAAAATCTGCTCTAAATAAGATCTGGCAAGAGAAATGGGATAAGGAGACAAAAGGTAGACATTTGTATAAAATTCAAAACAAAGTTGGGGTTGAGAGAAAGAAATGCGGAAGTAGAAAGGAAGATTCTATTATATCTAGGCTTCGAATAGGGCATACAGGACTTAATTACTCACTGTTTACCATTGGGAAAAGAGAATCGGGGAATTGTGATAAATGTGGATTGTCAGAAACAGTTGAACATGTGTTGATTCAATGTTCAGGATACAATAGAGAAAGAAGCAATTTTACTGAAACATTAGCATACGTAGGTATGGTATGTTGACATTAGATAGCATATTTCAAAAAGCACAGAAAGAGAAAAGGGTGTATAGTGCTTTAATTAGATATCTAAGGGAAACAGGATTGGTTGACAGGATATAGGTAAATAGTTTTTTTTTTTTTTTTTTTTTTAGATAAGTTGCTTAACGCTATTGACGCTTCACACTCCTGTCCAGTTGGTGGCGGTAAATGCACCTTTTAGCTGGTTTGCCAACCGCCATTAAAACTCTTAAAGAAGAAGAAGAATTCAGTCATTCATTGCTAAGTGTTGCATGGGTCTTAACTGCATTTATAAAATTCTGTATCCTGGTTTTCCTGATTCTCTGCATGTTCAGTGGGATTTCTCTGTTCGCCTCAGCCCTTAAAGGGGACATATCATGCTAAATCTACTTTTTTAGCCCTTAAATGCCTTTTGTTGTATATTTGGAGTGTTTATAATTACAGAAAAGTTGAAATTAGTCTCTTCAGGAACTTCGTTGATATCTTTATATTCTGTTTTGGTCACATTTTTCAACCGGTTTAGATTTTTCTGTAATCTATGACGTTTTGTGAACTATTACGTCACAGTATTTGCAGCGGAACTGCCAAATAAGGACATCGACTTCCAGCCAAACACTTCGAGCAATCCGCCATTTTTATTTCTCGCTGCAATTTTGTAGTCCAAGATCAAGGATGCAGAAGTTACGAGAGGGTACGTCAAAATGTTGGGTTGTTGGATATAGTAACCCACACGCTTCATTACACCGTCTGCCAGCATCAGAACCTCTTTGAAATGCCTGTTTGAGTTTTATTTTTCACGGAAATGTACCCACAACTGTGGGTAAAGTCATGTTTGTGTGCGCGAAGCACTTCATGGATAACTAACGTTACTTCAGCAACCTCCGCCATAAAGAAGGATTTGCCGATAGACTTCGTCTGATTGAGGGGTCAGTTCCTTCTATCTTTGGAGACGACGAACTCAGCACTTCGGTAAGCTGTAAATAACGTTAATAAAAATAAAGTACTAATTTCTTAAAACACACGGTGGTCATGGTTTAGCAGTTGTCTTGTTAGTGTGCTCAAGAGAAATAATCGACTTTTATTTAATTGTTTATAATATAACTTATATTTTGTTTTGTGAGTATTAAATAGTCGTTGTAAATCATGCAGTATTGTAGTAGTGGGCATGGATGGAGAACTTACTGTAAATACAGTAACACACCATTGCCATACATCCATATGAAGACGTTGTTCTGCAGGTTCGTCGTCTTTATTTTCATCTCGCTCCGACTCTGGCTCGAACATGTAAGGCTTGATGGATAAATCTTCCGTTGTTGACATTTTGTTAATGACGTGTGAATAAAAAGTTTCTGTTCCGTTAGATAATCGTATCTCTGCTATCAAACTACAAAAATGGCCGAACGGGGTGGAGTTGAACCGAGTGTCACCTCTGCGAGCTGGAGAGGGGGCGGGGTTTGAAGTGTCGCATTTGTATTTAAAGAGACCGCACCAAAACGAGTTGATCTCAGACGCAGATCAGAAATGGGGCCTGTGGAGCTATAATAAATGAGGAATTCAGACCCAAGCATTGCAGTTCTGCTTTATATAGACCACAAATGTATGATTTATATGTAAAAAGGAACGATTTAAAAGCATGATATGTACCCTTTAACTCAGTTATTGTTTGCTTGTGTTTGACCTTTGCCTGTTTATGGACTTTGATTGTGGATTACACTTTCAATAAATATTAGTGGTGGCGAGATGAAGCCTCATGAAGTGTTGAAGCTTTTCAGCCGAGAGCTTCACAAAAGGGTTCATTTCTCGAGCTTCATTTGCTCACAACATCACCTGGAGGTCAAAGAGTGAAACACAAGCAGATCCATTACAGATGACCTGATGATATCTGTGATCAAGACTGGACTTACCATTTGAGTTTGACTGGTCTCTGGCTTTACCCGTTTATGTTTGTTTGATTTGTAAAGTTATACGCCAGACAGAAACTAGTAGCCGCATTTCCACGGACGAGTCAGTGCCAGCGAGGGCTATAAACCCTCGGCCGATAATAGTTTCTGACTGCGATCTTAGAGGCCATAATCAAACTACATAAACCTGTATAACAGTACATAGAGCAGACGCGATTCAATAAGTGTATCCTTCCTCTGATTCATTTGTGATCACGTGTCTTTAAACAGCTTCATTAAAGGAATAGTTCACTTTAAAAAAAACTTTTGCTGATAATTTACTCACCCCCATGTCATCCAAGATGTCCACGTCTTTCTTTCTTCAGTCGAAAAGAAATTAAGGTTTTTTGATGAAAACATTCCAGGATTTTCTCCATATAATGGACTTCAATGGGACCCAAACGGTTCAAGGTCCAAAAGACAGTTTCAGTGCAGCTTCAAAGGGCTTTAAACGACACCAGACGATGAATAAGGGTCTTACAAGGACCCTTCGACTCATGACTCGAAAAAAGATTTGTTAATTTTGATGAACGAGTTCGAACAGGACAGTCACGAACGCTCATCACAGAACAGAGCAAGGCGAGCATTTGTGCTTAAAAAAAACTTAAACTTTGTTATTTATTTTTTAAATGAGCGATGGTTTCGCTAGATAAGAGCCTTATTCATCGTCTGGTGTCGTTTAAAGCCCTTTGAAGCTGCACTGAAACTGTAGGCTTGTTTGAGATGCGCCTTGCCTCGCCTGAAATGTAGGCGAGAGTAGGCGGCTGCAGTGAGGGGAGGAGTGAAAAAAGCGCAGGCAAGACGGACAGATCTCTCTTCTCACAGTGGATCTGAGTCATCAGACACCTGTGAGATCAAAGGCGGATATCGCGGGATTCACGGGATTCACGCTCGTGCACAGTGTTGCTAATAAACTGGATGTAATTTAAGTTCTGTTGCTTTTATATGAAAATAAATATAATGAACAAGACACCCAAAGTACTTGTTATTTAATTCCATTCGAAATGAGTGTTTATCAATCATTTTTTCTTTAATACAGACAGGCTATGTGTTTTTTTATATATATAATAAAATTACATTGCATAACCCATAGAGATCGCACTGTCCGAGAGTTTTGGGAATATTCACACATAACATATACACATAAAACATGATATCCGAGTTTTTAAAATCAAACATTTTAAAAGAGAACAATACATCACGGTTGTTTAAACCAATGAGCATTAAGCTGTGTCGTCAGTAAGTCGTTTCCCATCATGCCTTTGATCAGCGCAGTCGGTGGAGAGCAACTGCGCGCGACTGCAGAATCCGACACGTTCGGCTTGCGCTCGCGAGAGCTTTTTGACACACGTCAGCATGACATCAGAGCAAGGCGGACCGCTCTCGGACACATTTCTAACCGGCATGCATTACGCGCTGATCACCGGTGATCGGTTCTGCGCAGATTTTGCTCATCTCAAACAAGCCTTGTCTTTTGGACCTTGAACTGTTTGGCTCCCAATGAAGTCCATTATATGGAGAAAATCCTGGAATGTTTTCATCAAAAACCTCGATACATTCTCATGTGTTCACGCCTCATTACTTTTCAGAGGATGACAGTTTCTATTATTGTGTTTCAATAAATAATGCGATCTGAAGAGTTTTGAGCGCTCTCTCATTGCCGTTTTTGCTCCATCAAAAGCCACTTTTTCACCATCTGGCCAAACCGTTGTCTTTGCTTAACAACTTTGAGTGACGGAGCCGACGGAGTGTCATTGGTTGTTGCGTTATATCTTACCCAGATACAATAGTGCTATTTTCTGATTGGCTAACAACACCAGACGAACAACACGAGAGGACGCGCTAGATTCCTGTCGGTTTCACAGTGAATGAGAGCGGCGCGGCCAGAGTTTTGGGCGCTGCGGCATATTAAATATACAAATAGTTTTTCAGCGAGAGAAATACAATGTTTGGCGGGAGAGACAAAAGACCGAAATGAGTGACTGTCACGCTCAATGCGTGACACGTGAGAGCCCTGTATATATATATATATATATATATATATTAGGGCCGGGACTCGATTAAAAAAATTAATCTAATTAATTAGAGGCTTTGTAATTAATTAATCGAAATTAATCGCATTTTAATCGCATAAATATTTGACCTGAGAACAGTGAGAAGTCATTTTTTTCACATGGATTTTTAGTATACCATTGAATAATGACTGAATAGGCCTACATAAGCTTAAGCAACAACATATTGTTTATTTTTGTTCAACCAAGTCCAACAGAACAGTGCAATTTTTTCCATTAAGTGTAGCAATAGCATATTGCAACACTACACTAATAGCAATAGCGAATTCCTTGTTGCAGCTTGCACACAACCATGCCCTTATCGACGCTTCCATCCGTTCGTTTTTTATAACAAAATTTCCCGATCCACGGGGCCAACCAAAGCGATCGAGGCGATCTATTTTTCTTATTGCAGAACTTATACATAACTACCAACTCAGGGAAGTTAAGCAAGGTGTACAAACAAACAAACAAAGGTAGCTACCTAACAGAAAATAAATATCCTGGGTTTGCATACATCAAATTATGTAATACATAAAAAAGAAAGAAAAGCATAATAATGTCGTCATGTCTTTGAATAAATCATCATAATGCATCAACATTTTCACTTTTCTTGTTATTTATTTATAAGTCTAAGGGACGAAATAAAAGAGTCAAAATCAGCCAGAAAAAGAGGAAAGCTCAAAGGAGATTTAAGCCATTTTTGCTTGTGGATGAAGAATTTTGCATACAAGATAAAGAAGTTAACAACATACTCAAGGGAAAGAAACTTTGGATTTTCATAATAAAAAATAACCTCTTTGAGAGTGAAGGTGTGAGTCACATTTGTAGTGTAGGACTAAATACAAAATAATTTAGTCCGACTGAGGCAATCTATGAAGCGCGATCCCGTCAGCTTTTCTGACGCTAGTTGGTGCTCCAGTATAATCGGTCCGCCGAAACTCATCCAGTGAGAAACGTTCCGCGGTGCAAAGTCTAAAGTCTGTAATTAATTAATCTTAATTAACGCGTTAAAGTCTGTAATTAATTAATCTTAATTAACGCGTTAAAGTCCCGGCCCTAATATATATATATATATATATATATATATATATATATATATATATATATATATATATATATATATATATATATATATATATATATATATATATATATATTTAAAACATTAATCTCTTAACATAATTTAAGCAAAATCCATCTATATTATTTCAGGGTTTTGATCTTCTCTCAACTGAGAAAGAGCACATCCGGTATAATATTGTATTATATAGAGGGTTTTCACGACGCGTCATCAATCCGGAAGTCGGCCATATTGGAGGTACTGAACGTAAACAACGCCACTAAACTGAACCGACTTACATATTTGGCTGATTACTGCTGAAAAAGGGTCGTGTTTTAGTCTGTACTAATCGGTCGCACTGGGAAAAAACATTTCGAGTTGTATAGACTGCCAAAAGTTAAAGAGAAGAGTGCAAAAAATGGATGAAAGAAGGCGTTTGTGGTTGAGAGGCACAGCATCAGCCACATGTGTAAATGAAGCGTTGACTTTGACTAAAATGTTGACGTAAAGTAGTTAACTATGGCTTCATTCACAAGGTCAGTCCAAATCCGATTATCTTTGTATCCGATTGGAATCTGACCTAAATAAAATAAATGTCCACACTGTGTATCGCAACTGTTCAGATCCGAGTCGTGTGTTCATGCAGCTCTTTGGCAAATGTCAATGACATTGCGTTGACGGAGGGGTTTGCATTAGCAATAGAGGTCTTGTCTTTAGGGCTGTTTTCGACTAAGGATTTTCATAGTCGAATCTGATTCGTTAGATTTTACCATAGTCGACTGATAGTCGAACCTTTTTTTTTTTTTTTTTTAGATAGCAGCTAGATTTTTTCCATTTCAAACACAAGAACAAAACATATCACACATAGGTAACGTTAGGGTCACCAGACGTCCCGTTTTTCCCGGGACATATTTCAACTCTAATTTTAGTGTCCCGACTTAGGCTATTATGAAAAAAATCATGATTTGTCCCGTATTTCATCGTTAACATATATGTATTTTTATATATTATAGGTTTCGTTGAATACGCGCAAGACATAGGAAGGGAGAGAGAGCGAGAGACCTTGCGTGTGTGTGCTAGAGTCCGCATTAATTACACGCGCGCAGGACAGAGGGAGAACGCGAGAGACCTTGCCTGTGTGTGCTAGAGTAGGCTACTCATTAATACGCACGCGTCTTCCCCAAAATTATAATAATAATAATATAGGGTTTATGTCTGTATTGACAAAAGAGTGGTAGAACTGTTTGTTTGTTTTTCATTTGTTTGTAAAGTTAGCCTTACCCGTTTCAAATGAGCCATGCTGGTTGTCGTCGTGTGATATGAAAGAAGCTGCTGGCACAACTTGCAATTAACTTTCTTTGGGTCATCTTTAACCTTCTCGAAATACTCCCACACTTTTGATGATTTTTTAGAAGCCATTGTGAGTCAATAAATCCGTAAATGCTAACAAATGTGGTCCAGACATAGGCATGTAGTGTGCTGCTGCTCATTCGTTGCATACTGCGCGCCTATTTTGAAATAACGAACTTGAGCGCGCAAAAGACGCGATATGTGAACAGACCCCCTACTATTCGACTATGAGGTTCATAGTCGAATCAGACCTCTCTGAATCGAATCGTCGAATCCTCGACTATTAGAAGTCAGCCCTACTTGTCTTATTTAAATTTCACAACATGGGAATGTGTATCCGCCGCGCTGGACTCCTGCGTCTCGAGCTGCAGAACTGGAGGAGGCTGGTAGGCACAGCTTTTGTTCAGCGCCGGTTTCAGAAATAAAAATCTTCTGCTTGTCCGCCACTTTGCAACAACACAGCCTTGTTTCGGCAGCGACTTTCAGCGTGTTCCCTATAACAACGTCTGGCGTGTATCTTGAAACGGATTTCATGTGCTTTTTTGGACTGACAATCTGAACGTAGCTTATGTCGGGACTAGAAATAGAAGGAAGAATGAGAAGCTAGCTCGTTCGGATCTTTACCACATATTAACTTTAGTTCGTCAAAATCCTGCGCTCTTTCCTGCTTACTAACCCTTTCTCTAAATGATTTTGCAGCTTCCATGTGTTTTTTCCTGTGGTTTAGACATCATAAATTAGTGTAACAATGTGTTCAGTAGTACATAAACAGTGCAATCCATGCTGGTGTTTACATCCGAGTCCCTCCAATATGGCCGCGCATCCGGGTAACTGACCAAACCGTGACGTAGGTGAAAACCCTCTATTACGACTATTTGATATTACATCTAAACTTTGACTACGCTACTTGCTGCATATTAATTGTTCTGTATAATTGTCCTGCATATTTTAATTGTTGTGTATTTTGTGCTTCTCCAGAATGATGTTCTAGTTGAGCTCATTTGTAGGTGAGTTTGTCATCCTGCCCTGTCTGTGATACACTGTGTTTTGGGCCAGTTAAGGCTTAGAAATAACGGTAAAGAAAAAAATTCCACATTGACTAATCTATTTATATGAATATAATGGTGGCTATATAATGATTGTATAACATAACTGTGTAATAAACGTATTGGCTTGAAATAAATGGGGCTATCAAATATGTGTAAATCAATAATTTGGTCATAATACGCAGAAGGGGCAAAATTATTATTCTAAAACTGGAAAGTGGCTGGGTTTAAACCATGGGTTTATATATCTGTCAAAATATTGCGCCAATTAAGATTCAAAACGGTTTCCGAACCAGTCATCGATGTCGATCAAGCCTCAATACTGAAAGCTTTTCTCACACACACTCGAAGCCTCGGCACAGAACATCACTAATAAATATAATAATAATTTGCTTGTGATTTGATGGTTATGCTTTCGTTTATGTGAAACAATAAACACTGATGTCAATAACTGATTTTTCTCCAGCAGAAATAAGAGCCAGAGACTATATAATATATAATAGTATATAATAATGGTGTGGCGTTTCTCATTAAATCATCTCACCGTTAAAGACTCTGACTGAGATCCAGCTGTGGAGTGACTGTCCTCTCTCTGTTTTACAGGAGTAGAAACCCTCATGTGACTTTGAGACAGTAGTGATGCTCATCTCTCCTGTCGTCTGATTCTGGATCAGTGATCCGTCTTTATAGAAATCAGCGCTGAGGATCGGAGAGTTTGTAGATCGATGTAAACAGTGTAGAGTCAGAGTCTCTCCCTCAATCACAGGATCAACAGAACTCTCCAGAATCACCTCACCGTCTACAAACACAAGATATACATCAACAGCTGGTAGTGATAATACTGTATTAATCACAGCTATACTTCAGTTATTATTCAGATGTGGAGAGTCAAAATGTTCACTATCATTAATCTGAGAAACTGATACTTTTATTCAGCAAGGATTCATTATCAAATGTGAAGCATTGATCAAAAAAGACATTTATAATGTTATTTTTTTTATATTTCAGATAAATGTTCTTCAAACTTTCTATTCACCAAAGAAAAAAATGTTTGCCACAAAAATATGAGTCGGCACAACTGTTTTCAACATTGATAATAATCAGAAATGTTTCTTGAGCATCAAATCATCATATTATCATGATTTCTGAAGGATCATGTGACACTGAAGACTGGAGTAATGATGCTGAAAATACAGCTTTGATCACAGGAATAAATGACATAATATTCACATGTATTACATTGTATTATCACATTATATATATATATTAATCCAATACTTAATGATAATCTAGTGTATCGCTGTGTATTTTATTTTATTATAGAGTTGAAATCTTGATTTGAAATGAGATTTTTTTCTGAAATTACTGAATTCTCAATTATAATACATTTTAATATTGAACAGATTGTTTTTATTATGTTTTATAGTAGTAAGCGTGATTGGACTCACCATGTACAGTGATGTTTCGAGGACGACGTTTCTCTCCAGATTCAGACTCACACCAGTACACTCCAGTGTCAGATGTGCTGAGAGAGTCGATTACACAGCGAGATCCTGTTTGTTTTGCACAAGTTTGTGTGTCTTTGTCTGTGTATCTTCTCACTGTCCATCCAGCAGAGTTACTCTGATCCTCACAGCTCAGAGAGAGAGAGTCAGAGGAGAAGTGTTGACTTCTGCTGGGATTGATGACCAGAGACACTGAAGCAGAAACACCTGAAAAGAGGAAAATCTCCATCAAAACTGACAGCACAGAGACTGCAGTGAAACACAGATCCGGATGAGCACAAGCATAAACCCTCACCAGTGATCCACAGTGTGTGTGAGCTGCTGTTGTGTGTGTGATAGGCTGGTCGTCCTCTCTCTGCTCTGCACGTATAAACTCCTGTGTGCTGTAGAGCAGCAGGACTGAGAGTGTAAGATCCTCCAGCTCCTCTGCTGCTGTCTGACAGATGATCATGATCTCTGAACCAGCTGAACGTCCAGCCTGTAGAGGAGCCTGAAACCTCACAGATCAGAGTCACTGATTCTCCTTCAGTCAGCCACGGCTGTGACTGAGACACTCGCACTGATGCCTGAGCTTCAGCTGAACAAAACATCATGAGTTACAGAGCCGTAGAGAAACTGATGGAGAAGCTGATCACAACAAACACAAACTCACCTGATACAGTCAGTGTAACAGCATCACTGCGCTGAGAGCTGTGAGTGTGTATCTGTCCTGTACAGGTGTATTTACCGCTGTGAAAGAGATCAACACTGCTGATGTTCAACTCTTGTGTTGAGGTTCGGCTGACAGTGTTTTTATATTGGTTGTTGGTTCCCTCTATTTCCCATCTGTATGTCCACTCAGTGTCTCCTCCCCACTTTATATCACATCTGAGAGTGACTGTTTCTCCTCTAAACACTCGATCATCAGGTCGTACCGTCACCACAGCTTTAGGACTCACTGTACAAACACAGATTATTGCATTTATAGTTTCAGAAGTTGTGTAGATATTGTCTCTGATCTGTATATGTTGCATCACACACTACAGTCTCTCTCACCTGTAACATTTACCCACAGTGCATCACTGTATTGTGTGTAATAGACTGGTTTCCCTCTTCCAGCTCTACACCAGTACTGGCCTCCATCAGACACTGAATCAATCTTCAGGCTGTAGGAGAGTGTTTTCTTCTTCTCTGTCTCAGGGTTCAGTGTGTGTTTGTACCAGTAAGAGTCCCAGTCTCCAGTGGACGGATCCATGCGACAGGTCAAAGTCACTGTGTTTCCAGTCAGTGCAGCTCCTGCAGGATCTGATGTGAGTTCAGGCTTCGGCTTTAGATCTGCAGGAGAACAACAACAGATTCAGATCCTCCAGAGTCAAATAAATCTTTGCCCAGAAAAAAGACGAATTTATCGTATCAAAGCATTTATTGTAGAGGTTGGTGGTTCGACAGTTTTTTTTGTTCATAATATGCACAACATACTAAAATTAAAGGAATTTTAATATTTAGTTCTTCATTTGAACAGAAAAAAAAATTGCTCCTGTCCTCTTATTTTAACAGATGCATAAGAAAAGTGTTGTGACCACAGATATGATCATTAAACAGAAGTGAATATGAAGACTCACCTGATACAGTCAGTGTAACAGCATCACTGATGTGTGATCTCTGTGAGTCTGAACTCTCTCCTCTACAACTGTATTCACCACTGAGAGACACATCAGCTGTGAAACTGTAATATGCTGCTGTTGTTGTTGTATATGGATAGTCAGTTTTTCCATCTCTAAACCAGCTGTATCTCCACTGAATGTTTCCTCCTCTCTGTATGTCACATGTGAGAGTGACTCTCTCTCCTCTGAACACACGCTGATCTGGCTTCACCGTCACTACAGGTTTGGGTCTCTCTGTATTAATACACATATGAGTAAATAGTTATTTAAATATTGCATGTATGTTCTTTTTCATTCAAATATATCACACAAATGTGTATTATACAATATTTACATCATAACGTGTTTAAAATCTTGTATATTCTGTATAATCTCACTTTATTAGTAAAAGTAATGACTAGTAAAGCTGTTCCTTTGTGTTTGATGAGTGATTTCTTTCAACATCTGGAGTTTATTTTCCTCTGTCATATTCAGTAAAATAATCCTGTGTTTCTGCTGTGAAATAACTGGACAGTCAGAACATTTCTAAGCTTTAATGTATTTTTCTGGTCACGTATAAAGTGCAGTTTTGACAGCGACAGCCGTATTGTTTAGCAGGGGTGCGTCTCTGTGAATCACTGTCATTCGTTTTTTTCTTTTTTCATAACATTAGTGATCAGAGATGTCTGACAACTGTCAGTAAATATTGGAGAGGTTGAAGGTTTTGTTTCTATAAACAGTGTTTGTCTCTGAACAGTAATGTTGGGTTCTGCTCAGAACTAGTGTAACAGTTAAATGTTTCTGATGGTGCTTTTCTACTACCCACCATTAGTGGGCACTATTGTTCCTTTATGCTAAGTTTAAATACAGATAGCAGAAGAAGGATAGATGTGCCCATATTGTACAGAAACAGAAACCGTGAAGCATGTACTTCTGACATGTCAGTATCTTGAAGAGGGAGAAATACTTAAGAGGGTAACAAAGAACTCTGTTACTTTAAGCAACCTATAACCAAAGCAGTGATAGAGTTTCTAAAAGAAACACAAGTAGCAAGAAGAATTTTTTTTTTTTTTTACGTCCCAATGTGATCACACCTCAGTCCAGTAGATGGCGGTAATACACAAAGATTGCAAACTGCCAATAAAATTCACTGAAGAAGAAGAAGATTAGAGCTCTCCGATCATAGAGTTATAAAATATATGTTTGAATTTTTAAAGAACACTAGACTCATTGACAGAGTGTATTTTTTTTTTTTGATGTAAGCCACAGTGATGATCAAGCACAATATATCTGGAGGGTGGCGGTAGTGCGCTAAGTTAGTCCGCATCCGCCGTTAAGCAGCCAAAGAAGAAGAAGAAGATTACAGCTGTTTGGTGAGAGGAAAGGATAGAAAGGCCGTTTCTCAATATGCGTTCTTGTCTGTACTTGTGTTCTTGTGGACTTGTGAAACGTCATCAGTCGCTGCCCAAGTACTGTCCCAATTCAAAGTTCACATCTAGCCAAGAACAGTTCAAATCCCCGGATGTGTTCTTGATCCGCCCCGTTTACCAAGGATGCATCGAGAGGTGACTTGTGCGGACTTGAGACAGGCATGTATCCCAGAATGCATCTCGCACCACCCAGCAAGCGTCAATGCCAGAGGAGAAACCCCGCGTAATATCAAAATACTACTGTTATTGTGTCATGAAATGTAATTTTAAGAGTGTTTCAGTCGAGAATGTATTTGTTTAAAGCTCAAATCTGTGGTTTGTTTATAAAGATAGCGCCTATTTGAAAAATGTATCTGACGCTTTCGGAGTTGTGAGATCCAGGCGATCAGCGGGCGTTCAGCGCTCATTAACACCGACAGCAACAGCTTTTCCTCGGCTAGTGCTTCTGAGGTGTGCCGCTGGCTCTGGTGTCTCTAGTCTAGTGGATAAACATGACGTATATTCGTCTTGTGTCGATCTTTGGTCTCACTCATTAATCTATTTTGGCAAAGTGAAGTTTCATAACTTTATATATTTAGGCTATTTAACTTTAACTTTGTAACCTAATTGTTTGCTTAATTTCTCATTGTAAGTTAGCTTCTTATACCTTTTATACTAGATATTATTGATCAGTAAAAATTACATTTAACAAAAAGAGACAGGATTGTTTTTTTATTTTATATACTTTAAAATAGATATATTTTTTTATATTTATTTTAACATTCTCTTCACTATATGTAAAAATAAAATGACACAACCCTGTCTCTCTTTGACAAATGGCAATAAAAATCAAGAATGTTTCATATTTTTAAAATAAAATAAAAAAAGAAGCAGGGTTGTGTTTTAATATTTCATGTTGTTATAAATATGCAGTGAAGATCATTAATGTACACGTTGCCTGAACCACAATTGCGTGGCCATTTAGGCCAATATGTTTAAGATTTTTTTTTTTTTTTATGAAAAGAGGCAGAATGGTGTTTTCTAAAATATTTCGTTTTATTGTTGACGAAAAGAGGCAGAGTTGTAGCATATTTCGTTTGATTGTTGCCTATAATATACAATTTCGTATGCTATTTCATCACTCAATTCACTTCTGAGAACATTTGATGCGAGAAAACAACTTTGAAGATTTCAAATATTGGCATTTTTACGAAAATGTATGGCGAGTCGTAAATGTTTGAGTTCTGTGAGGCTATTGCGCAATACTCGCACAGTTCGCTTCGCTTTTGTCCAGTCCGGCGCCTCATACAAGAACACATCGTCTCAAACTGTCAGCAGCGTTCTGTGTGCTCGTCACCTTGCAAGTTCATTCTTCCGAGAACAACTAGCAAGAGCGTTCTCCCAAGAACACAAGTCCGTTCTTTGCATTCTTGGTTTTGAGAAACGGCCATTGACTTGGCGCTCATTGAAATACACGCGACAATCATGCCGAAGAGTTGTTTTGTCGTTTTCTGTACTGCCAATATAAACAAAAATTATAAATTGAAGTTCTACAACCAACAAATCCGTTGGTAAAAAAGGTGTGAGCCTCCAGGGACTTGTAATTTTTGAGATTACTGTGTGAGTAGATCCCTGTGTGATATAGTAATGGGTGTTAAACTCGTATTAGGCAGTGGGCCAGATTTGTCTACTTCTCTTATGAAAAATAATTATAGTAATCCTATAAGATTTGTATTATAATACTTAATAATTCCTATAAGATTTGTATTATAATACTTCTGTGATGTTCTGTAATAGGCCTACCTATAGTTTGTCCCAAAATACTATAATATTCCTACAGGATTGCTATAATATTTTATCCTAAAATACTACAAGACTCCAATGGTTGTTTTTCATAAGGGATGTCTCATTCACATTAGCGTTATCAGCTGAAGATTGGCTTGATAGGCCACTCGCTACGTAATGACCATAGTAAAATAAATAATGACGCCAGCAGTGCACCTGTTAGCACAGTCCCTCGTACTGATCACCGTTTTACAAAAGCATTATAGTTAGGAGTGAAGCATACGTATTGGTAAGTGACAAGGTTTTATGGAGTTATAGTGTGCAACATATTTGAGTTATAGGCTAATGTTCGGTAGCTACCGCGATGTCTTACCTTGAGATTCAACCATAACAGAATATATCTCGAAATGACACCTCCGGCCATTTGGTTGGGTCATTGACCCAGTTTTTAATTAAATAAGGGCAATCATATCCTATTGCAGTTAATTTTGCAATGTATCGTTGCCGGTCGGCGTCACAATAAGCCTCACAATAAGACATTTTTGTCATTCAAATACACACGATGCTCATGGCGTTTTCCCCCACGCCGACCACGCCACCCAACTAGGGTTGTAACGGTATGAGATTTTCACGGTATGATAATCGTGTCAGAAAATATCACGGTTTCACGGTATACGATATTAAACTATCATTATTGTTATAATCATCATCAGCTACAATGACACTTAAATGAATAAAAACAGATATGGTTTTTGGTTGAACATGGTTTATTGTAATACACACATAATAAACCAACAACATGGATTTAAATAGGAAATTTAAATAACTTGGATGGGGCAAACTAATTCAAAATTTTAAAATACTGAAACATGTCTAATAAATTGTATTAAAAAACATGTTTAATTTATTAATCATTATTTAAGAACAAGAGTCTTTATGAAATGTATTATTTCCTCAGAAATTCTGGGTTGTCTGATATAACTGGTCTGGATTCTGTGTGATTGAATGCAAAATGTATTTTTGAAAATGCAATCAGATA
This sequence comes from Chrosomus eos, assembly GCA_036326025.1. Lineage (NCBI taxonomy): Eukaryota > Metazoa > Chordata > Actinopteri > Cypriniformes > Leuciscidae > Chrosomus > Chrosomus eos. The sequence continues at coordinate 92,775 of JAZAVI010000414.1, read as the reverse complement.
AAATGTAACAACTTTAGTTTGTCTACACGAGAGGTTTACTAAATTAAAACATGGACAAAAAACTATACACAATAGTAATATATTTTAGTCATTATTTCTTCAGGCTAAACCAAACTTTTTTTACAGGTTGTACTGAACACCTGAGTTTCAGTCAGTGTATTTGATGATTATTCTTTTAAAAACAATTATAAAATGCTCAATAAGTGTTATCTGTCTGGATATGTTCATGTGTTCACGTCTTCACATAGTGGGTGGGACAGCAGATGCTTTAAAAACCATGAGCACCATGCGTACTTGAGTGTGTACTAGATCTACTTGACGAAACGGCGCTGCTCATTCATAGAGACGCGCTGAATATAGAAGAATTAATGGGTCGCACACCAGTCTTTTTGCGCTGTATATTCACAGACACGCACATCGCGATTTGATTTACTGCACAGCTATATTTTGATTTATTCATCCATCTATCTATCAAACAGTGGCGGATGCAGAACGTGACAGATGGGTGGGCCTGGATTAAGGGTGTACTCACACTAGCCGTTTGAACCGTGCCCGAGTGCGTTTGCGCGGTTCGTTTGACTAGTGTGAGTGCTCCGAACCGTGCCCGGGCGCGGCTCGATTAGCCGGCCCTGGCCCGCTTGGAAGAGGTGGGCCAGAGCACGGTTCAGTTGGACTCGGGCGCGGTTCGCATGCAGTGTGAGCGCTAACCGTGCTGGAGCACGGAACAGCATTGTGTTCAGAGCAGCCCGTTCTCATCCCAAGGCGTCATACAGGTGACACGCTCTAAAGCCGATGCACATGGCATCCTTTAGCATCAATATGAGACGCAGATCCCAAGGCGTCCTAACCTAACGCTACCCCAGACCTAAACCTACCCATAACAGTGAGTTATATTCACGCTAAAGGGTGCCATGTGCGTAAGATTTCGACGAAATGTCATATGGCGTCACATATATGACGCCAAAGGATGAAAATGCGTTGGTTCAGAGAGCGCCGCTCTTCTTGTTTATCCCGAAACCGTCGCACCATAATGACGTAAGCGTGCTCCGGCACGAATGCTGAAACCCTATGTGAGTGCAGGCCAGAGGGGGAGTGGGGAGGGGGGACAATCGTACTCGGGCCCGGTTCATGGCAACCGTGCCTAGTGTGAGTACACCCTAAGTTGAGGTAGGTCTGAATCTAGGGTGTCAGCCAAGGATTACTAGCCCTTGTATTAGCTTTATTACTAGATAGGCTATATTTATGGAGATGAGAAATAAAAACCGCCATGATCAGCTGTTCGGCCGAGCTTCGGACACATGTTCGGCCGAGATCGAACGTCAAAAGTATGCGGGACACGCGATTTGCCATAAAAGCGCGCGTCCCGCATACTTTTGACGGGTCAGTGTGCAATCAGACAGTTTATGCATACTTTGGCTTGCCATCCGGATGTGGTGCACGCCTGACCAAGTCTGTCGCGACCGCGTCGCTTCCATAATGAGCGCGTACATTTGAAATAAACTTGAGCGCGCAAAAGACGCGATAACGGACCCTTAGTCTTTGTCTTTCCAAAACATGGTGTTCATGTGAACAATGAGCCTCGTCCCCTCTCCTTGCAAGGGTGTCAAAGTCTGGACCAAATATGTAGCAGCTAGGCCTACAGTGACATGACATAACTGCCAGATTCAAATTGTGCGGCGCGCCGCGCGTTGGCTGGCTGGCGCTGAGCCAGAGATGGACGCGCTCAGCGCGTGTCATATATCATATAAAGTGTTCGGCGGGCCGTATATGGTCGTAGTTTGAAATTAAATTCTTTATTAATTCATTATTATTATTAAAATAAAACATGTAAATAATTTTTATTAATCTGATTGGGTGGGCCACCTGTCAATTTGGGTGGGCACGTGCCCACCCAGGCCCACCCATAAATCCGCGCCTGCTATCAAATCACACATGTTACGTGGCATCTGTATTGTAACCAGTGTTCGAACTAGGCTATACTGTGTCCTTTGGGGGAGCCCAATTTTTTTTCCAAAGCCGAGCTCCCCCTAGCTCCCCCGTAGTTCGGACCCTGTAACGCAAAAAGACTGGTGTTCGTCTTTTTGACAGACCGGGATTCCCCTCAGCATGACAGAAATAATATGGCCTTAAGTTGTAAAAGTTATGAATTAGGCTACCTTTATCTTCACGGAGGGGTGTTCCCGAATATGGGAGAACATGTTCGACGTGTTTCCTCCTCAGGGGCGTGGTACCGGGTTATAGCTCCAAAGTCGAGAAGGGTATTCCTGCACAACCGGAGGCTGCAGTTTTAGGACCCCAGTTTTAGGACCGCAGTTTCAGGACCCTAGTTTTCTGTGACAGCGCCACCTACCTAACTAGACCACCAAAAACACTCATTTAACCCCTTTCTTGGCAAAGATCACAGACGGCCCCAGATTATTGTTGTTCAACAATCATTAACGTTACTCGTTAAAACATCAGACTCTTACTTATTTAATCTGGACAAACTGGACATCATTAGAAAGATGTAAAATTCCAGCTTCGATATTTGACCAATGTTTATGATAAAACTGGTTTGCAGTGACATTAATTTCTTAATTTATAACAGGAGTGCAAAATTAATAATCTGTAACGTTCGTTATTTTGAATAGAAATCATCACTCATAAAGCATGTCATTCACGTCTTCACTGAATAGAAATCATCACTCATAAAGCATGTCATTCACGTCTTTACCGGTTTATTTGTGTTCACACATACAATATACAGCATTCGCCAGGGCTCTTAATCCAATGCTGCACATATTTGGAGAAATAATGATTTTCATGTTCCACTAAATTATGCGATCTGAAGCTCAAACAGCGAACACAGCGAGATGGATGATGGATCTGTGTCTCCTCTTCCTGATTTGCGTCAGTTATGATCTCAGCGCTGTCTTATTCGCTATAGAGCTGTCAATCATCTCACGTGGTTGAACGTGACAATGATCCTGCCCCTTTCTGCATGACGCGCCCCTGTACTTCCTCATTCTGATCTCCGTGATAACAAAGCTAAGACCTATGGCTAAGACACATCTCTTCACCTGAAGCAAGAAGCTAAATGCACGATTTCGAGTATATGTGGGTTGTGTGTGATTTTCGTGTGATTTTGGATATTTTCATATGAATAAAGAATGTAACAGTATTGCTAAGCAGGTGTAGGTAGCCATTAGCTGCATATAAAATTCTAAATATAACATATTTCAACATCTTTTTTTGACTTAAAACCATTTTAAACCGCAACCGGAATATGATACAAATACTTGATGGTGGTTTAAAGTGAGCTTTAAGTAAAAGTGTAATATCAATCTTTTAAATTGTGTCATGTAGCTTGATGCTACTTGCTCTAATCCACCTGCTGCAGGAGCTTTTCTATTCCATAATCTTATTTGTAAAAAAAAAAAAAAATAATATATATATATATATATATATATATATATATATATATATATATATATATATATATAGGCTATATATTTTTTTTTTCTAAGAAGACTTAAGATAATTGGTGTATCTTAATAGCCTACTATGTAGCCTACAAACTAAACCACCTTGAACCTAGAACTGCGGTCCTGAAACTGCAGCCGCCGCTATTTCATCCAGTTCGGTAGGTGGCGCTGTCACAAAAAAATAGGGTCCTGAAACTGCGGTCCTAAAACTGCAGCCTCCGGTTGTGCAGGAATATACTATTGCCAAAGTCTGTCACCATTCGCGGAGCTTCAGCCGCGGAGCTCAAGTCAAAAGTCAGTTTTTTTTCAGATTCGCAGCCTCTGTCTCGGACATTTTCAGCGCTGTACAGGTATGGGTGGAGTCTAAGCAGTCAAGCTGAAATAAGTTGCATGCGGCAGTGCGGGTGAATTAAACGGGTGGTTTAACTTTTTTTTTTTTTTTTTTTTAAACCGCGGATAAGCAAATGTGCACGATATGATAATCGTACATGTCAATATCGCGATAAACCGCCATACCGGTATACCGTTACAACCCTACCCCCAACTATGACGCGCAACCGACTGAATGTATGGCCCAGTCCAATAATCCGTCCTAAATAGTATTCGAAAATAGAAGTAGTACGTCCCAAATCGTAGTAAGTTGAAATGAGTGTTTCAAAGATTCCCGGATGGTCTTCTATTTCCGGCATAATCTTATGCAATGTTGTCCACATTATATTGCATCTGCAGCAGCATTGTGAACTTTTGTAAAGTTATGTTGGTAACACTTTAGATTACTGTTTCTTACTTACTGCATAACTTATAAGGAATTATTGAAGAACTAATAGGTAATTATTCATACTTCTTCACTACAGTTAACTATTAAGGAAGATGTGTTAACTAATCAGTATGTAATATCATTGTATGATTGTGTTAGGTATCAGTTAGTAAATCAATAACTAATTTATTCTGCCAGACCTCCTGAAGAACTAATATTAATTATGGTTAATAAAAATACCTATGAAGTAACTACTAATGAACAGTCATACACAGTAGTCACTACAATAATCCGTTTATTTTAGCAGTGGAGTGGTGAATGAAGTACACAAATCAAGTACTTGAGTAAAAGCACAGATACCACAATCAAATATTACTCCAGTACAATTATAATTAGGCCTATTTATTTTCAAAATTACCTTAGTAAAAGTACAAAGATATTTCATTTTTTAAGTACTTGAAAAGTTAAAAGCACTGATTTCTTCTAGCCAGTTTTAGTCATTCTTCAGCCCTAATAAGAAAGATGAGTGCAGACATTTACCTATAGGATATATTGATCTGCAAATCACTTTTAATTTCATTGGCAAAACTTATCATAATGTACATTACATTCATAGTTTTTTTTTACAGTAAATTTGATTTGAGTCAGAAGTATGTGGTATTTCTTTATTAATTATTAATGGGTTCCCTATATTTTCACTTAAGAATACTGTTCTAAGTAATTCCTGAATAATTATTTAATAATTATTTTTATTAATTAACAATTAATTTCCTTATATTTCTAACGTTAGAATACTGTTTCAGGTTATCAGTTTCCTAATTCCTGGATAATTATTTGATAATTATTTATTAATTAAGGGGTTCCCTATATTTTCACTTTAGATTACTGTTTCAGGTTTTAAGTCATTCCTGAAGAATTATCTAATAATTCTTTATTAATTACTAATAAGTTCCCTGTATTTTCAGTTTCCCTCAGTCGTTGCCTCAAATACATGAATTTACTCAATGGCATTCTATGACACACACAGTACTGTATAAAATATGAAACTAATCTGAGGTTAGTTATGGCAAAGCACTTGTGTGGGCTTCCTTTCTGAACTTGATTTCTTCCAGAACACACTCAATAAAACACACAGGCAAACATGTAACTTTAACATTATATGTATTTGTTAAAATTGCTACTTCTATTAACTACATTAGTGAATAAGAAAGGTCACAACTCAATGTAGTTTTGTATGACTGTTCATCAGTTACTTAGTTTTTTTTAATTAGTAGATAATTAGTAGTAGTTCTTCAGGAGGTATGACAGAATTCATTAGTTATTGATTTACTAACTGTTACTTCATAAAATTATATTACATACTGATTAGTTAACACATATTCCTTAGTAGTTAACTGTAGTGAAGTAGTTAATGAAGATATACCTATTAGTTCTTCAATAATTCCATATTAGTTATGCAGTAAGAAACCGTAATCTAAAGGTTTACATTTAGGGATACATTTAGCCATTACCTTTTAAATGCATCATGATATTCAAATTGCAAACACATGAGGAGAGTCTCCGTATGAAAGACCACGACTGGCAGATCAACATGCTCTCCGAAACGGTAGGAAATCAAATTAGACTGAATGGAGGATGAGATTAACTGTGATGAGATGATTGACGGCAGTTTACGGTGACGAGATGATTGACAGGACAGTTTAAAGTGACGAGATGATTGACAGGGCAGTTTATGGTGATGAGATGATTGACAGGACAGTTTACGGTGACGAGATGATTGACAGGGCAGTTTACGGTGACAGGATGATTGACAGGGCAGTTTACGGTGACGAGATGATTGACAGGACAGTTTACAGTGATGAGATGATTGACAGGGCAGTTTACGGTGACAGGATGATTGACAGGGCAGTTTACTGTGACGAGATGATTGACAGGGCAGTTTACAGTGACGAGATGATTGACAGGGCAGTTTACGGTGACAGGATGATTGACAGGGCAGTTTACTGTGACGAGATGATTGACAGGGCAGTTTACAGTGATGAGATGATTGACAGGGCAGTTTACGGTGACAGGATGATTGACAGAGCAGTTTACGGTGACAGGATGATTGACAGGGCAGTTTACTGTGACGAGATGATTGACAGGGCAGTTTACAGTGACGAGATGATTGACAGGGCAGTTTACAGTGCAGGGATGCAAACAGCGCGCTTTTCGGCGCCTCGCGCTTTTTTCACGTCAGTTTGGGTGACTTGTGTGAATCGTGCAGATTCGAAGAGTTTTTTTCTGGGGGGGGGGGGGGGGGGGGGGGGGGGGGGGGTGATTTCACCAACAGTAATTCTGGATTGCATCCACCAAAAAAGTAAATAGGAAATAAGCAAATCAAAACACTGCGCGCCAAAACAGCAGGCCTATCATATGCGCGCAAGCGTGAGCCACTAGCGTTTCTTCTTGCTGCGTAACTGTCACTACAACAAATTTCTCCCTGAGGACCAGAGTTCGGCGCCGCGTATTCCCGTCTTACTGGCATTTGACTTTTTTTATTTATAATGTTATATAATCTACTAGTCATGTAATTTATTAAACATTTCAACAATGCCTATTTCAATTGGGTAGGTAGGTTGTGTGTGTGTGTGTGTGTGTGTGTGTGTGTAATCTACATATATATCATTACGTTTTAGCTAACGTTACATCAAGTTCACATGTAAAAGACCTAACGTTAGTGCTTGCTAGCAGATCAAATTATGGATACCTGTAGCTACATTGAAAAAGTTGTTCGACTATAATCATGTTCGTTTGCACGTTATGCATTTTAATATTAAATTCCTGACTTGGCTAACGTTACTATCGCCTATCTTGTACAGTAATATACGTTACCGATTTTCCAATGTTGTTGTTAATGCTAGATTAGGGGTAATGCTAGATAAATGCTGCATGCATGCCCATGGATTTACTATGGTTAATGTGTAAGGAATAATTGACGACAGGCCGTTGAATTATTATAAAAAAAATAATGCACAGCCGAGGTGGTAATGCGGTCATTGTTTTTTTTTTTTAGAGTTAGTAACGGAGGTTTGAGCCACTGATAGCAGACTAATGATAGGGACACACTTACGACTTGCTGAAACATTTGAAGACTGACGGTTTTCATCGACTGCAGCAGGTCTTAACAGGTCACCAACTGTGAACACACTGAATGCGCTGAACACGCGTTTGGGCTTGATCAGTCATAAGTATAAAATTACATTCATAACTGGCCTTAGAGTAAGTGTGTCCCCGGCTTTTATGCAGTTATTAATGCAGTTATTAGAGAGAGAGAGAGAGAGAGGAGAGAGAGAGAGAGGAGAGAGAGAGAAGAGAGAGAGAGGAGAGAGAGAGAGAGAGAGAGAGAGAGGAGAGGAGAGAGAGGAGAGAGAAAGCGAAAAGCATGTCCGTCAATATTATTATTTATGTATTAATTTAATTCGTTCATTCTTTTTTTCTATTATTGACAGTAGATAACCTAATAAATGAAACACACAAAGCCCTTTTAAGAAGTAGGCCTATCAATAATTATTTATTTGTTATATTATCTGGAATAATTACAAAAACCCGTGCAGCAGGACTATTAATTTATTTATATATTCAGTTTAATTTTCTATTTATTATAGATAGGACTATATACTTTATTTATTTAAATTAAACTACATGTGTCCATTGATTGTGAAGTTAGACATAGAAAATTGCAGATCAAGCGCATGGGGCTGCATGTTTTTTCTTTTTATAAAAATTGTATCCTATTTTCCGTTACTACAGTTAACTACGCACAGTGGAACTGTAATGCGGTCAAAGCCCCGTAGTATAACTATTGCCCTTGACTTTGCTTACTGTTGGTTATAGCTAGCAACATTGCGTCAAACATTACTTCTCATAACTTTTTTTCTCCATATCCGTGTCCTTGATTTTTTCATAGTAACGTTTTGTTTACGCGATCCTACTAAAAAATAGTTTTGCTATTTTTAACCTTTTATAAATCCTGCTAAATTTGCCTAAAACGCCTAAAAAAGGCCTAGCCAAATTAAATTGCATGCTGTTCTTGAACCATTTGGAGTATATACATGCTTTTGGTCTCTTTTGAAAGGTGACACTCGGAGGTTTGTTCCTAAACCATCAGAATGAATTACTGTAAGTCTGACTGGTATTGAGTAATATAACTTTGAACACACTGAAAAATGACCAGAAAAAAAATCCGCCTACATTTTTTTTGTAAACAGATGCCTGCAGATAACTACAGCTGGGAGCTATTAGCTGGAAAACACAATGGGGTCACAGCATGAAGCCTTACCAAAACACAGTTTCAAATTTGATTATAATATCTTAGAAAATGAGTGTTTTACACATGTTTATCTAAGTGTATGTCTAGGCACTTCCCAAAAAAAGCCACTTGGAGACTCCAAATGACCCTTTGTGACCATAGACACACAAAATGCTGCCATTCTTGAATGCTTTACTCTACAGTCATAAAAGCAAGAAGAAGAAGTGCTAGATAGTTAAATAAGAGTTTATTGTTCAGAATTAAAAAATGAAATTGAAATTCCAAATTCGTCTCGGTGTATTTGATTTTCAGTATTTCATTATACTCTATGTGCCTATAGGGGTGGGCCGGGGATGGCAGGGGTTGGTGGCAATGTAAGTATCTGGGTATTTTCCGCAGGGCGAGGGCTTCGATTACCTCTCTCTTTTTTGACCATACATGTGTTTGCATCCCTGACAGTGACAAGATGATTGACAGGGCAGTTTACAGTGACGAGATGATTGACAGGACAGTTTACAGTGACGATATGATTGACAGGACAGTTTACTGTGACGAGATGATTGACAGGGCAGTTTACTGTGACGAGATGATTGACAGGGCAGTTTATGGTGATGAGATGATTGACAGGGCAGTTTACTGTGACGAGATGATTGACAGGGCAGTTTACGGTGACGAGATGATTGACAGAGCAGTTTACTGTGACGAGATGATTGACAGGACAGTTTAAAGTGACGAGATGATTGACAGGGCAGTTTATGGTGACGAGATGATTGACAGGACAGTTTACGGTGACGAGATGATTGACAGGACAGTTTACAGTGATGAGATGATTGACAGGGCAGTTTACAGTGACGATATGATTGACAGGACAGTTTACTGTGACGAGATGATTGACAGGGCAGTTTACTGTGACGAGATGATTGACAGGACAGTTTAAAGTGACGAGATGATTGAATGGGCAGTTTATGGTGACGAGATGATTGACAGGGCAGTTTACAGTGACGAGATGATTAACAGGGCAGTTTACTGTGACGATATGATTGACAGGGCAGTTTACTGTGACGAGATGATTGACAGGGCAGTTTACGGTGACGAGATGATTGACAGGACAGTTTAAAGTGACGAGATGATTGACAGGGCAGTTTATGGTGACGAGATGATTGACAGGACAGTTTAAAGTGACGAGATGATTGACAGGGCAGTTTACGGTGATGAGATGATTGACAGGACAGTTTACGGTGACGAGATGATTGACAGGGCAGTTTACGGTGACGAGATGATTGTCAGGACAGTTTAAAGTGACGAGATGATTGACAGGGCAGTTTATGGTGATGAGATGATTGACAGGACAGTTTACGGTGACGAGATGATTGACAGGGCAGTTTACGGTGACAGGATGATTGACAGGGCAGTTTACGGTGACGAGATGATTGACAGGACAGTTTACAGTGACGAGATGATTGACAGGGCAGTTTACGGTGACAGGATGATTGACAGGGCAGTTTACGGTGACGAGATGATTGACAGGACAGTTTACAGTGATGAGATGATTGACAGGGCAGTTTACGGTGACAGGATGATTGACAGAGCAGTTTACTGTGACGAGATGATTGACAGGACAGTTTAAAGTGACGAGATGATTGACAGGGCAGTTTATGGTGATGAGATGATTGACAGGACAGTTTACGGTGACGAGATGATTGACAGGGCAGTTTACGGTGACAGGATGATTGACAGGGCAGTTTACTGTGACGAGATGATTGACAGGGAAGTTTACTGTGACGAGATGATTGACAGGGCAGTTTACTGTGACGAGATGATTGACAGGGCAGTTTACTGTGACGAGATGATTGACAGGGCAGTTTACGGTGACGAGATGATTGACAGGACAGTTTACAGTGACGAGATGATTGACAGGGCAGTTTATGGTGATGAGATGATTGACAGGACAGTTTAAAGTGACGAGATGATTGACAGGGCAGTTTAAAGTGACGAGATGATTGACAGGACAGTTTAAAGTGACGAGATGATTGACAGGACAGTTTAAAGTGACGAGATGATTGACAGGGCAGTTTCATAACATTAGTGATCAGAGATGTCTGGCAACTGTCAATAAATATTGGAGAGGTTAAAGGTTTTGTTTCTATAAACAGTGTTTATCTCTGAACGGAAATGTTGGGTTCTGCTCAGCACTAGTGTAACAGTTAAATGTTACTGATGGTGTTGTTCTACTACCCACCATTAGTGGACACTATTGTTCCTTTATGATGAGTTTAAATACAGGTATAGAAGAAGGATAGAGCTGGGCTGCGTTCAGCGCCGACAAAACGTTGCAGAACGTTTTTTTTAACAGAAACGGTGACGCGTTGAACGCACTGTTGTGATGACGCAAGAGTTGCAACTACGGCAGCTGAGAAGGCTTTTTGTGTTCTTTGTGAAGAATTTTCGGAGCATGATGAAGTCAGTATTGTATCTTTCTCATTTTTAGGAAAAGCACTTTACATGCATTGTTTATTTCTATACCAAATGTCATACACTTGCAATGAAGCTAAAAATATAAACAACTATGTTGATCCTATATTTTTACAAACATGTCTTCTAATATCCTCAGTTGTTGCGTATCGTACACATTTGCAAATTACTTCCATTGTGCGAGTTTACTTTAATACCGTGTGCTTTATGTACATGTTAATGCTGATTGGACTGCAGTTCTGACACGCCCACCAAACAAGAGAAAACGAGAAAACCGAAGCAAAACGTTGCGCACCGTTGTGATCTTGAACGTGCCCCTGTGTTGCCAAACCGCCGACGCCACCTGGGGCACGTTCAAGATCACAACGGTGCGCAACGTTTTGCTACGGTTTCCGGGTTGAACGTCATGTTTCCTGGAAACGGCGTGCAACGGGGTTTGAGATGCGTTTCCTCTTGTTTGGTGGGCGTGTCAGAACTGCAATAGGAAAGCCCTATTATGAAGCCAGGAAAAAAAAAATAATCAACAGACCCAGGAAGTTATCGTCCAATTGCTCTGACTTATGTAAATTAATGGAAAAGATTATAGTTTTATAGATAATGACAAACGTATGTAAATTAATGGAAAAGATTATAGTTCATAGACTAACATATGATCTACAAAAAAAGGGTAAATTTAGTAAGTATCAATGTGGATTTAGAGGTAAAAGATCAACCATGGATGCATTAGTCAAGGTCAGTAATGAAGTTGAGAAGACAATAGCTATGAAAGAAATTATGGCAGTAGTGCATTTTGATATAGAAAAAGCGTATGACACGGTAGGGAGAGAAGGGTTATTAATTAAAGCATTAAGGATAGGAATAGATGGAAATATGTATAATTGGTTATCTCAGTTTTTGTATGAAAGAACATTTGTAGTTCAAGTGGGAGTGTGTCAGTCATTAATTTATAAGGCAGAAAATGGTATTCCTCAAGGGAGTTATAAGTCCAATTCTTCTTAATATTATGATTAATGATATTTTTGACAATTTAGGATATGGTATGGGGGATGTGCATTGTATGCTGATGATGGGGCTATTTGGAAGAGAGGAAGAAATACAAAGCAAGTGATTTCAGGTATGCAAACAGCTTTTAAAAAGGTGGAAGAATGAAGTAAAGAATGGAGTTTTAAAATGTCAGCTAGTAAATCATGTTATATGGTATTTAGTAGGAAAAAAGATTTTAAGGATAGTGCATTAGTATCGTATGGGAAACAGATCAACTATTCAACAGATCAGATCAACTATTGATTATGGATGCATGATTTATGGGTCAGCTTCAGAATCACCATTAAGAAGTCTAGATAGAATACAATATAGAGCCCTTAGAATATGTTTAGGAGCAATTAAAACAACACCGGTCAATGCATTATTAGTAGAAGCAAATGAAATGCCATTGAAATTAAGGAGAGAGAAATTGTCTTTGGTATTTTGGACATCTTTGAAAAGTTATACTGGAGAAAATATAGCTAAAGATGTCTTAAAGGTGCAGTGTGTGATTTTTAGCGACATCTAGCGGTTCGGTTGCGAATTGCACTACGGGATCAGCCCACTGCTCACCCTTCCCTTTAAAAGAAGCTACGGTGCCTGAAACTGAACAAACATATCGTCGTCTGAGACAGCAGAGACTAGCCAGAGTAAGCCGGAGTGTGTAACATTGTCACTGTTTCTGTACCACAGTCCATTATAAACCACATCATGGATAAAGTTTACAAAGCCATAGTCAGGTGAGGATCAAGGGTCTTAATATATAATATAATAATAGTAATCAGCTGATTGTCTCACAAACGTAATCAACACATTTCCCTCCACATAGCAAACCCATAATACAGCGAGGGAGAAGAAACACATGAAACTATATGCAACTATATATTTTTTCTAGCAGGGTAGTAAAAGTTTAGCTGGCTAATATGAGCTGTTACTGTGGCTGAGCTGGTTAAAGCGTAAAGCCTTGTTTAAACTCGAGGCGTCCGCATGAGCCCAAAGGTGCGAGGGGCAAAAATGGCATGATTGTAACAGCGCGCGCCTCCACATCCCCTAGACACCATTTACTAACGTTACACACAATAGGGTTTTTTTCTCTGATTTTGAAAACTCTTCGCGATCGACTAAAAAAGCTTCCAAGATCAACTTGTCGACCGCGATCGACGGCTTGGTGATTCCTGTAACTGTTTTATGGTCAATGACAAGAGTACTGATCAGCTGTCTCACGCCTGTTTCACACATACTCCGTTTGCAGTGCGTATGCGTTGCGTATTTTTTTCCGTACCCATGTTAACAGGTTAGAGCTTTCACACTGCACGCGGATGCAGTCCGTCGATCCGTTCCAGTTGCGGTGCGTATACAGCAGTGCAGAGATCGTTTCTGCACCGAGTCTATTTTTGCTGTGCTGCAAACGCAGAATTAAAGTGACAGCGCACGGTTCGTGGTCAAAATGAACACAGATTGACCTGAAAATGTAGTAATTTCACCATAAATGCATTTAATTCAATAAAATGTAGAAATCTCACCATAAATGTATTTAATTAAATACTTCTTTTCATCTTTTTACTTTAAGACCGGGGTTTTAAGCAAGGAAAACGACAATTTACCTCAACAAGGACATAATAATGAACAACACTCATTCGTGGAGGTGGAAAAACAAGTTCTTTGTAACATGCAAGATTTATTTTATTAAAATTTAAATGCAAAAGAAAAGGCATGAGAGTCGGCTGTTTTTGTCAATTTTAAGTTTTAATTTAAAATGTTCACGATTTTAATATAAGTACATGCACATATTTGATCACTTTCTTAAGCAACTTAATATATAGAAGTAATGCATGGAATTATAGGCGTTTAAATTGTGTTTAAACGTGCATACGTCCTTTCAAGTTTGTATATGTGTGTTTGTGGTACAGCCGCGGATCAGTTACGCACTGCAAACGCAGCATATGTGAAAGCACTATAGCGTGTGCTGCTCCTGTACCGTATACGCACCGCAACACGCACCGCATACGCACTGCACACGGAGTATGTGTGAAACGGGCGTGAAACGGGCGTCACGAACGTACGTAACCAGCACATTTATCCCCACATAGCAAAGCCATAACACAGCGAGGGAGAAGAACAAAAGCCTCGTTCACACTGCAGGGCTTAATGCTCAATTCCGATTTTTTGAAAAAATCCGATTTTTTTTGCAAGGCCGTTCACATTTCCAATTAAATGCGACCTTTTGTGATTTCCTGTGTGAACATGAAATGACCCAGAAGTGACCCGCATGCGCAGAAGAGTACTCAACGGTCAACGACGTCACTTGCTGTTTGCGGAAGTAGCTAAACATGAATGTCAACAGTGGAGCTCGTTTAGCAATATTAAAGTTATTTTCCCAACAGAGCCAGCACAATTACAATCTTTTCGTTTTAAGAAGAAAATTAAGAAGGAGGAGAGCGTTTGAGCACCTTCGATTAACTCACGGGAAGAGACACGTCTGTGGCGGACCATAACAGTGCAACGCGTTGGAGTGTATTAACAGGTGCGTGTTATTGGTGCTATCGTACGATAGCTAACTTGTTTATCTTCTCATTCCCGCCTACTTCAACGCAGAATTACGACGTTTGTCGCATATCAACGGCGTGCGGGTCGGATACATGCGACCTGGCCGTTCAGATTGAGGTCGCATTTCAAAAGATCGGATACGTATCGGATTTGGACCACATACCCAAGTGGCCTGGGTCGCATTTGAAAAGATCGGATCTGTGTCGTTCAGACTGTCATGAAAAGATCAGATACAGGTCGCATAGGGGCAAAAAAATCAGAATTGGGTCATTTCAGCCTGCAGTGTGAATGTAGCCTAAGTTACATGAAACAATCCAACTACATATTTTACACCACTGACAAGGGAAAAGTCACTACTCACGGTGTTTATGGCTAGCTTCTTCTAGCTTTCTGCGGCTTCTCTTTCAAGGTAGTGACGAAACGCGCTCTGTAGCGCGAAGTTTCATTTTGTTAATTAAGTCTATTATCTTTGAAATTCCGTGTCCTCGTCTTCAGCAACCTGCACAGCAACCCTGACAGAACGATCGACCTTAAAAAATCAAAAAAAAAATGGGCCGAAGGAGGAAAGACAAAGAGGTGAGCCCCTTCGAAAACCCAATCCTCTTCCAAGAGGAACGCTCACTCGAAGAGTATGCGGGGCTCTATTTAGATCTTTACGATGATGTGTCGTTGGAGGAAGAGGAACTAACAAGGAGTTTCTGGGGTGGACTGAAAGACCCACTAGCCCAGATAATTCTGGTAAGGGACCTCCATCTATCCTTCCTGGAGTTTGTGGATCACACGCTGTGGTCGTGTGGATCTGAATACCACGTGGAAGATCTCCCACTCCAGCCAAATCCAAGTCCGGTATGCCCTGAACCCATCACCTGCCCGTCAGCCCCTGAGCCCATCACCTGCCCGCCAGAGCCTGAGCCCATCGCATGCCCGTCAGAGCCTGAGCCCATCGCCTGTCCGCCAGAGCCTGCACACCGCATCAGCCCTGCCACCAGATCGGTCCCTGGACTTCCCGGCTGATATCCTGTATGACTGATCCCCCGCTGATATCGGTGCGATTGGCCCAAAAGATGGCTGCCGAGGCTGAGGTTCACGTCAGCCACATCCAGCCAGAGACCGTCACCTGCCCGCCAGAGCATGAATCCAGCCCCAAGCTCCCTGATGTGCTGGCCCCGTCCAGTTCCGAGTCCCCTGATGTGCTGGCCCCGTCCAGTTCCGAGTCCCCTGATGTGCTGGCCCCGTCCAGTTCCGAGTCCCCTGATGTGCTGGCCCCGTCCAGTTCCGAGTCCCCTGATGTGCTGGCCCCGTCCAGTTCCGAGTCCCATGATGTGCTGGCCCCGTCCAGTTCCGAGTCCCATGATGCGCCAGAGCCAGAGCCCGTTGACCCAGCACCAGAGCCAGAGCCCGTTGACCCAGCGCCAGAGCCAGAGCCCGTTGACCCAGCGCCAGAGCCAGAGCCCGTTGACCCAGCGCCAGAGCCAGAGCCCGTTGACCCAGCGCCAGAGCCAGAGCCCGTTGACCCAGCGCCAGAGCCAGAGCCCGTTGACCCAGCGCCAGAGCCAGAGCCCGTTGACCCAGAGCCAGAGCCCGTTGACCCAGACCCCGTTGACCCAGACCCAGAGCCCGTTGACCCAGACCCAGAGCCCGTTGACCCAGACCCAGAGCCCATTGACCCAGACCCCGTTGACCCAGCGCCCGTTGATGTCAAGTCTGTTTCCGTTCCTGAACCTGTCCTTCTCCCCAAGAAAATTTTGGGGGGGGGGGGGGCTATACGCCTTCGCCGTGGCCGGCCAAAGATCCACGGAGGCCCGAAAAAATAACACCGCCGTGGCCACCTGATGGGTCTTCACCGCCGTGGCCACCCGAAGGGTCCTCACCACCGTGGCCACCTGAAGGGTCCTCACCAGCACGGCCACCTGAAGGGTCTTCACCGCCGTGGCCACCTGAAGGGTCTTCACCGCCGTGGCCACCTGAAGGGTCTTCACCGCCGTGGCCACCTGAAGGGTCTTCACCGCCGTGGCCACCTGAAGAGTCTGCACCGCCATGGCCACCTGAAGGGTCTTCACCACCACGGCCACCCGAGGGTCCCACAGCACCGCCATGGCCACCCGAAGGATCTTCACCACCACGGCCACCCGAGGGTCCCACAGCACCGCCATGTCAACCCGAGGGGTCCTCACCGCCATGGTCACCCGAGGGTCCCACAGCTCCGCCCTGGACGCCCGAGGGTCCCACAGCTCCGCCCTGGACGCCCGAGGGTCCCACAGCTCCGCCCTGGACGCCCGAGGGTCCCACAGCTCCGCCATGGCCACGCCCACAGCCTGCTCCACCATGGCCACGCCCACAGCCTGCTCCACCATGGCCACGCCCACAGCCTGCTCCACCGTGGCCACGCCCACAGCCTGCACCGTCGTGGCCACGCCCACAGCCTGCACCGTCGTGGCCACGCCCACAGTCTGCTCCGCCCTGGCCACGCCCACAGCCTGCACCGTCGTGGCCACGCTCACAGCCTGCTCCGCCCTGGAGGCTTCCTGGACCTGCACCATGCCCTCGTCAGCCTCCAGGGCGCCCACCCTCCCACCCCTTTGGATGTTATACGGCGCGAGGATGCGCCTTCAGGGAGGGGGGAGGTACTGTCACGTTTCAGTGTGTTTAGTTATGTTTTGAGATCTTGTTTCCCCCTGTCTTTGTGGTTTTTGGTTTAGTCCTGTTAAGTTTTCCCGCTCCTCGTTTGTGTTCAGTTTTATCACCTGTGTTCTGTTAATTATTCTATTATTCCATGTGTATTTAAGCCCTATGTTTTCCCTGAGTGTTTGTCGATCGTCGTCAATGTATGGTTGTGTTTACCCTGAAGTCCTGGAGTCTGTTATTTTGTTCCTGTTTGATTTTGGAAGTTTCATTTTGTTAATTAAATCTATTATCTTTGAAATTCCGTGTCCTCGTCTTCAGCAACCTGCACAGCAACCCTGACAACACCACTGAAAACATAGTTATGGATGTCATATTGCATTTCTGTTAATAGATACTCAAAATTTTTACACATTGCACCTTTAAATAATTGTTGGGAATACTTAAGTAGTAACGAGAGAGGATATGGATAGAAGATAAATCAGATAGCAGAGAAATATCAGATTGCAAATATTGAATGTAGTGTGTCACCTGTATGGGGAGAGGTTCTGAAATGGATTATTTCTGAGGTTTTAAATTGATTTGGGAATATTAGATAAGAAACGGGAATGGGAGGAGATGGTATGATTAAGTACCAAGTTAATAAGTATACAGGATCACAGACATCACTAGGAACTGTGATTCAGAAACATGGCTTTTCCTATCACTGCTACGCTGATGACACACAACTCTACCTCTCATTCCAGCCTGATGATCCGACGGTAGCTGCTCGCATCTCAGCATGCCTGACAGACATCTCTGGCTGGATGAAAGACCGCCATCTTCAACTTAACCTTGCGAAGACAGAGCTACTTGTGATCCCGGCCAATCCAACACTTTGTCACAACTTCACTATTCAACTAGGCCCGTCATCCATAACTCCATCACGGTCAGCCAGGAACCTTGGAGTTGTTATTGATGATCAATTGAACTTCACAGACCACATTACTAGAACTGCCTGGTCCTGCAGATTTGCTTTGTACAACATTAGGAAGATCAGGCCCTTCCTATCAGAGCATGCTACACAACTCCTTGTTCAAGCGCTTGTTCTATCCAGACTGGACTATTGCAATGCTCTCCTGGCTGGTCTTCCAGCTTGCACTGTCAAACCTCTGCAGTGTCAAATTCAAGACACTGACGCTTGCTTACAGAACAACCACTGGCTCTGCTCCCTTTTACCTAAACTCATTACTTAAGACTTATGTCCCATACCTTTACCATGACTGTTCCTTTCTGGTGGAATGACCTACCCAACTCAACCAGAGCTGCTGAGTCCGTAGCCATTTTCAAGAAACGGTTGAAGACGCATCTCTTTCGGCAGCACTTGTTCCAGTAATACTAACACTTTCTCTTCCTTTCTATTATATATATATATATATATATATATATATATATATATATATATATATATATATATATATATATATATATATATATATATTACAGGTTCTACGTTGGATTAAACTGTGAAAGGTTATAGCACTTACATTTTGTTGTCCTGCTGTTAGTTTAACTGATTCTGTGGTTCTCATTTGAATGTCGCTTTGAATAAAAGCGTCTGCTAAATGAATAAATGTAAATGTAAATGTAGGGGGATGTGATAAAAGCAAAAGCCCGTTCCTCTCTGCACTCTAAGCGTGCTGTCATCACTCCGCTCTTGATCCACTCCGGGTTTTCCAGTCCCACGCACGGGAAAAACTGCTCCGTGTTTACACAACTTTAAAAGTTATTCTAATATGTTTATTTTTGTATATCACAAACGTCTGAATTTATAATACTATATATAACGGTTTGGAAAGTATTCTACACATTTAATAAATGTTCCAGCTGCCCTTGCTTACACAAGTAAACAGCAGGCCTGGCAAAGCGCACCCAGGAAAAAGGGGAAAGAAAGTTACAGAAAACAACTTCTACAAACAATTTTAAATTGCCAACAGTTAATAATAATAAATAAAAGTGCATGATGTGCAAATCGGATAACAATAAAGTGCAATATAAACATGTTTTGTCAGGGCATCACTCCCGAACCCCAGCATCAACACTCAATTGCGTGATTTAACGTCTCCCCAGTCGTTCCATGAAAACACGGAAAGCTGTGAAGTGATAAATAGGGTTGTTTCTTCTTTGGGTTGAAACATAAAAAGGTACGCAACAGGACGGACCGCTTTTAGTCTCCGCATTGTCCTCCGACTGCAACTGCTGGCGCTTTCACCGGAAAAGAGTTTACCCTACTTCCGGTCTTGGCGGCCATTTTTGTGAAATAGGCCTATCTTTTGGAGTTGTGCTGGTTGGTAGCACTTCTTTGTGTGTTGGTGCACAGACACGGTCTGGTTGAGCAGGTAAGTTAGGCCAAGCGAATATTGACTGTTTTGTTTTATGTTTACAAAGCTTTTTTTCACTGAATTAGATGTTTTAAATGCAGACACAAACATCGTGCTGTCCGGTGACATGTGCATGATTGGTCTGATGAGCAGGTAGGCTAAATAAATAGTGATTGTTTTGTTTCCTATTTTTGAAGCCTTGTTTTACTAATTAGTTTTACACACATTGTGTACAGTATTTGTAGGTCATTTGGTCAGGCCCGTTCCTATCTTGGAAGTTAGTCCAGGGTTTGTGGTTGTGTCGCAGGTAATGTGAGGTTTTTATACAGTGCTTGTAAGTGTCTTGATTTTATTTTTCTAATGAGATTAAAGTAAACAAAATAAGTTTTGTGGTTATTTTTGTGTATTGTCAATTGTGTATGCCTCCAGCGCAAGGAGTTATGAATGTTGTGAATCAGACTGGCTAGCGGGGAGATTTTTTTCCTCTTTTTTTTTCTTCTACTTTTTTGTGTATCCATCTCTTCCCAGCCTCGTGTTGCCAGCCAACTTTTGTACCCTCTGTTATATTGATGCTTTAGAACACATGAACTTGATTTGCATGAGACTTAAGTTTGCAGTGGAATTCCTTTTTGGTTTGGAGTATATTTGAGTTTGTTATACTTTTATGTAATGATTTTGGGGTTATTTGTGTAATTTAATCTTTTGCATTATTTTGAATTGTTCTTTGTGACAAAGTTGTGATTGTATTGGGGTTTATAGAGGGTTGGCTGGTTATTAACATCATTGGGGAGGGAAGGAATTCTTGTTCTACAATGTATTTTCTTTGATTATATATATTATTGTTGTATTGGTTTATTTGTCAATAAATCATATTTTTGTGAGATGAGTTTTTTTTCTTTTTTTGTGAGTACATTGTAGTCAGTTTTTGATCTCCCTTGCTTGAATGAGAAGTTGCCTTGGTACATTTAGTACAATATCAGTAAGTCAACTTAAGCAAAAGCCAAAGCACAAATCTGGTCAAACATTTATAAAAAATGTCCCTCTTTAGTTTTACCAGTGGTGCATTTGCTACTGTATGGTACATGTTGGGAATAGAAAGGACTAATTGATCTGCATTATATCTCATTGCCTTGGGTCGTCCTGGCGGGATATTGATCGAGGATAAGAACTGTTTTCTGCTTGAGTCTGGAGTTGCTGTGTGTAATATTGAGTTTGTTCTGGACTGTTATCAAGGTTGAAGAACTATGTACATCTACATCGTCTAGAGGATCTTCTTCCACCGATGGACTGTGGCGTAGAAGTATCACCACATTCATTACATCAGACATTACACACTCATATCATGACTATTCATTTTGTATTTATATATATATATGTATATGTTTTTGAGTCATTTGGATTATTGGTTTATTATGGTATGTTAATATGCTTTGGGTTTATTATTGTGCATTTCACTATTGTTGTTTTTTCCCCATTATATCTCTGCTAAGAAAATCAGTTTTCTGGTCTATTGTTTTCTTGACCTCAACCAGTTTAATGATTGTGATAAGTATAATATGATTAATTTTATGATACAGTTATAGTGCTTTTGTGTCCTTTTTGAACTCTGAAAGTTAATCATGTACTCTATAATTGCGATCAGCAGATTCAGCACATTATTATTATTATTAATATTATTATTATTATTTGTTCCATGGAAGATATATAGGTTTGAAACAACACCAGGGTGTGTGAGATTAAATGATGACAGGATTGTCATTCTCAGGAGAGCTAATGTTGAAACTTTTGTGTAAATGTCAAATAAAATACATCTTAAATCTAATGTTTGATGAACTGCAAATCATAATCAAGAACAAAACAATGACAAGATCGTCTGAAAAGCAAAGCTGCATTTGTATAAAGACTCACAGACTCTCAGAAAGTGCAAGCAGAAAAAAAGTAATTACATACAGAAATATGTTTTATGTTTATTAAAAACTGTAATGTTACTGAATAGATGGAGTTGAAGTGTAATTAGCAGCCATTAACAGAACTATTTTAGCTGTTTCTCAGATCTGTGTTCACATGCGTCAGACAGACTTTATCTGTTGTGTTTCTCTGGACTCTTGCCATGAGTGTGTGTTTTAAGATTACACTTAAACTTAAAAATACTTAAAGATGAGTGACTAAAGTAATCATTAAAGATGGAGACGCTGTAACACTGGAAAGTCACAATTTATATGATTTTATAATAAACCACAACCTCTTAAAACACACACACACACACACACACACACACACACACACACACACACACACACACACACACACACACACACACACACACACACACACACACACACACACACACACACACACACACACACACACACACACACACACACACACACACACACACACACACACAAAGACGTGTGCAGTTACTGAATAATGACTAAAAGTGAATTTCTTCAGTTCTCTTAACTGATGTGGCTGAAGATTATAAGTGTTGAAATATGGATATTAAATGATTAATAAACAGAAGTGAATATGAAGACTCACCTGATACTGTCAGTGTAACTCCATCACTGATCTCTGAGTTCTGTTGTGTTTCAGTCTGAGTTCCTCTACATCTGTACAGACCAGCATGAGACGGATCCACAGATGTGATTATATAGATCTGGTCTTGTCCTGCGCTGTAATAGATCTGGTCTGTTCTTCTGCTGTTATCTTGATCTTTATACCAGCTGTAGCTCCAGACTCCTGTCTCCTGTATGTCACATGTGAGAGTGACTCTCTCTCCTCTGAACACACGAACATCAGGCTTCACCTTCACTACAGGTTTGGGTCTCTCTGTGAAATGAGCAAACACACACTTCATGTTTCTTTCACTGAAAAACAAACAATCTACAAAGTAAAAGAGCACTTACCTCTCACTGTTATCTCAACATTACTGTCTGTATAGTAGTTTCCTCGCTGTGCTCTACACTCGTATGTTCCTCCATCAGAGACGCTCACAGAACTGATAGTTTTAGTTCCTGCATCATCACTGGGTTCACGGTTTGAGTTTTTCCTCCAGTGAAACCTCCATCCAGTTGATCTTCCCACGTCACAGCTGAGAGTAACTGTGTCTCCAGTGAACACTGAACTCTGGGGCTTTACAGTCAGAGTCGGTTTATCTGTAAGTGAACAGTGATGCAGTGTTGAGCTCATTTATAGTGTTATTGCTCATATTTGTTCAATAGTCTTCTGTTTTTATTATATATTTTTTATACAGTAAATGTAATTTATTTTGATTTAAAAGAGTGTTTGTCTTTTCTGCTTCCACTAGTGACACCAAACAGAATTACACAAATATAGATTTTGAGAAGAAAATTCCAGAGCTTTCAAAGAATAATGTTAAAGTCTCTGGTAAGTTCAGGGAATATTAGTTATAGTTTATAGTTATAGGTTATGTGACAGACACGGGTACATTTACTGATAAGCGGATAACATCAACTTTTTATTATTAAAAATAAAATATAATAAATATCATCATACAACAAACGCTGAAGCAAAAAGGCTAAATATAAAATAATAAACTTATTCAGTCATTATTATATTTGCAAACACAGACTGTTTTTAGTTCAGTCAATCTTTTTATTTTATTGGAAACATCAAAAACAATATAATTATTGTTCACAGTAATATTCTCCTCAATAGTTTAATCAATAAAAAAAAAATAGACTAAAGTTTAAAAATGATTTAAATAATAATGATTGCACAACCGCCCAGTAGACTAAACATAAAATAATAATAGACAAAAATGTGTTTTATACTGTCATGATAAACCTGAATATCTCCTGTAACCATAGTGACAGTGACTAAAGTAAACATCAAAGATGGAGACGCACATAACACTGGAAAGTCACAATTTACTGGATTTTATAAAAAACAACCTCCTAAACACACACACACACACACACACACACACACACACACACACACACACACACACACACACACACACACACACACACACACACACACACACACACACACACACACACACACACACACACACACACACACATACACACACAACCACAAAACACACAAGCCGTGTTGTAAGATTATAAGTGTTGAAATATGGATATTAAATGATCATTAAACCGAAGTGAATATGAAGACTCACCTGATACAGTCAGTGTAACAGCATCACTGATCTCTGTGTGTGAGTATGGTCTCTCTCCTCTACACCTGTATTCACCACTGTAAGACACATCAGCTGTGAAACTGAACTCTGCTGCTGTTGTTGTGAATGGATAGTCAGTGTGTCCATCTTTAATCCAGCTGTATCTCCACTGAATGTTTCCTTCTCTCTGTATGTCACATGTGAGAGTGACTGTCTCTCCTCTGAACACACGCTGATCTGGCTTCACCGTCACTACAGGATTCACTGAGAAACATAGAAGTAAATATTGAAAAGCATTGCAGTATCAAGATCACTTCATGAACTCAAAACTACCTCAGGAGAAAAACACGTACATTCAAAAATCTAGTTTGCTTGTAAATTGTAACGATTACATCAAAAATGTATGTATTGGTAAAAACTAAATGAAATTGATATATGTATCCAGTATGTGTGTCTTTATTGTATTATTGATCTGTTCTGACCAGTAGATGATGCTGTTTACAGTCAGAGTGTTTTAAAGATCTGAACTGGGAACTTACTAACTTCTGTCTGTCTGTTCTCAAGCACTTTTTGTCTTCCAGCCAAACACTGAATGAATAAAGCTTAGCTCCAGATCCGGTCACTCGCTCTGTTTGGTTTTATTACAGTGTGCTCCTTAGCAGTGGAGCTCCCTCTGCTGTCCATAAGGTGCATCTGCGCACCAGCCATTTCAAACCCAGCCTCCAGTATTTGGGCCACACCTCCTTATTTGCATACACTCCTCAATCCTCAAATGCCCAATCCTAAATGGCTAAATGACCAAATGCCCAATCCTAAATATGAAATGCCCTATCCTAAATACCAAATGCCCAATCCTAAATGGCTAAATGTTTAAATGCCCAATCCTAAATCCCTAAATGCCCAATCCTAAATGGCTAAATGACCAAATGCCCAATCCTAAATATGAAATGCCCAATCTTAAATCCCTAAATGCCCAATCCTAAATGGCTAAATGTTTAAATGCCCAATCCTAAATCCCTAAATGCCCAATCCTAAATGGCTAAATGACCAAATGCCCAATCCTAAATATGAAATGCCCAATCCTAAATTTCAAATGCCCAATCCTAAATACCAAATGCCCAATCCTAAATACCAAATTCATTTTCAACTTAGACTTTTAGTTTTCGACTTAGACTTTTAGTTTCAAACTTAGACTTTTGGTTTTCGTTTAAGACTTTTAGTTTTAGACTTTTAGTTTTCAATCTGACCCAATAATCCCTCCATAGTTCCTAACGGTTAGCAGACGACAACAATGAAAGCATGTGATGAATAACAAGTTAAGAGAATATGTTAATGAGAATCACGGTACCAGTCAAATGAAAAGAAATGGCATAATTCAAATTTATATTACATAAAAAGAGGCCCACAATCGGCCTTCAAATGCGGCCATCGGAGGATGCAGCCTTCACATTGGGACACAGCTCATCAGTCGGAAACTGAAGCCTCGCGGGAGCCGCCACTGTAGCTGACCATCACCTGCTGTTAGCATTCCATTGACTCCATTGACACCTGTGATTCCATTTTGGCGGCACTTTGACAGCGAATAACTTTACATCTGAGGTATCCAAAGACTTCATTTGTCCATTATTTATTTCTAAAGAAACACGACAATGTATAAAAAAAAGGTTCCATTACTTTGTATCTTACGTTATGGCCCCATAGAAGCCGTTTTTGTTAAAAACAGGCTAACGATTGCGTCATAACCACGCGACTTTATGTCGCACAATAGAGACATTACCGTATAGACAGGAGGAGAAGCTCGCAGGCAATCTTTTACTGTCTATGAGGCAATCGGGGGGACATAGAGGCATAAAGTCAAGGGAGAAGCCCATAGATAGAGAGTCCATAAAAACAACGGGACAAAATATTTCAACATGTTTTTGAGGAATTAGGTGATTCAGATTTGTCTTGCCACAGCTTCTAGAAGATTTACAACTGTCAGACTGTCGTCAAGCTCAGTTTGAGCCTGCGCAGTCGCTCAGCCATCAGACAGGAAGTGCAATAATCGGGCTTTAGTCTTCTCCGTTGAAATCAATGGGGTCGCTGTGTCCATTTCTTTTACTGTCTTTGGATATACCCCTAAAAATCCACTTTTCTCAGGATACAATTTTGTCTAGTAATTTGAATGTTGTTTTCGAAAGGAGATGCAAAGAAATTACACATTGCTGGGTGTTAGATTTTTTAGAGTCACTTATTTGCTTTAAAACGTCTTTTAAAATATCAATGACGTCATGCATATCGTTCCACCAGATACTGCTTTACGGCAATTCTTCAGTCACTTTTGGTGATTTCGCGCTCTGCACTGTCTTTTCTCTCGAGGCATCGACAACACAGCTGACACAGGTAAATACACGCGCTAGAAGAGTTTCTGTTTTGTTGTTTTAAAAGACCACGCCGAAAATACACACACACATTCTGGTCCCGCTTCGGATACATTTAAAATTGGAAAAAATATTGATTTACAGGTGAAATATAAAGTTTAAAAGTCAAAGTCAAGGGTAAAGGTGGAAGGAGGTGGCCAAGCAACTGCCTGTTATAAATGCCAAAGCATGACAAAGCATAAAACTGTCATAAGGGCAAACAAAAAATGTCATACAGACAAACGATTTTACCGTATGACATGTTGTTATACCATATGACACAGAGCATTTAACTGAATTATTTGGTTATTTCTTAATTGTTATATCACATATATAGTTTGTACAACTACTATGAAATAATATTAACATATATAATATATTTCTGCCTATTTTAAGCATTTTTTCACATTATTACAGATGCCTCTTTCTAGTAAGGAGAGGGGTGCACGTTTCCGTGCAAAGCTAAGGGCAGATCCTGCAGCTAGAGAGGATAACCTAGCCAAGAGGAGGGAAAGGTATGACTGTAAGAGTATATGATCAGTAATGTCAGGATGTTCCAGTTTTGTCAGTATAGGCAGTATCTATAGTATCTATAGTATCTTATTTATAGGCCTTATCTATAGGCCTGAGTTGAAGTCAGCATCACAATGTTTCTGGAAAGTGGCTTCATATATATATAGATATATTATTCACGTGTGTATGCGTGTGTGGTGTGTGTATGCGTGTGTGTATGTGTGTGCGTGTGTGTGTAAATATACATACACTCACCTAAAGGATTATTAGGAACACCTGTTCAATTTCTCATTAATGCAATTATCTAATCAACCAATCACATGGCAGTTGCTTCATTGCATTTAGGGGTGTGGTCCTGGTCAAGACAATCTCCTGAACTCCAAATTGAATGTCAGAATGGGAAAGAAAGGTGATTTAAGCAATTTTGAGCGTGGCATGGTTGTTGGTGCCAGACGGGCCGTGTATTTCACAATCTGCTCAGTTACTGGGATTTTCACGCACAACCATTTCTAGGGTTTACAAAGAATGCTGTGAAAAGAGAAAAACATCCAGTATGCGGCAGTCCTGTGGGCGAAAATGCCTTGTTGATGCTAGAGGTCAGAGGAGAATGGGCCGACTGATTCAAGCTGATAGAAGAGCAACTTTGACTGAAATAACCACTCGTTACAACCCAGGTATGCAGCAAAGCATTTGTGAAGCCACAACACACACAACCTTGAGGCGGATGGGCTACAACAGCAGAAGACCCCACCGGGTACCACTCATCTCCACTACAAATAGGAAAAAGAGGCTACAATTTGCAAGAGCTCACCAAAATTGGACAGTTGAAGACTGGAAAAATGTTGCCTGGTCTGATGAGTCTCGATTTCTGTTGAGACATTCAGATAGTAGAGTCAGTATTTGGCGTAAACAGAATGAGAACATTGATCCATCATGCCTTGTTACCACTGTGCAGGCTGGTGGTGGTGGTGTAATGGTGTGGGGAATGTTTTATTGGCACACTTTAGGCCCCTTAGTGCCAATTGGGCATCGTTTAAATGACACGGCCAACCTGAGCATTGTTTCTGACCATGTCCATCCCTTTATGGCCACCATGTACCCATCCTCTGATGGCTACTTCCAGCAGGATAATGTACCATGTCACAAAGCTCGAATCATTTCAAATTGGTTTCTTGATCATGTTAATGAGTTCACTGTACTAAAATGGCCCTCACAGTCACCAGATCTCAACCCAATAGAGCATCTTTAGGATGTGGTGGAACGGGAGCTTCATGCCCTGGATGTGCATCCCACAAATCTCCATAAACTGCAAGATGCTATATGGGACAACATTTCTAAAGAATGCTTTCAGCACCTTGTTGAATCACTGCCACATAGAATTAAGGCAGTTCTGAAGGCGAAAGGGGGTCAAACACAGTATTATGGTGTTCCTAATAATCTTTTAGGTGAGTGTATATATAAATGTATGTCTGTGTGTATTTGTATTATGAATAAATATCAATAAATGTACGTATACACACAGGCAACGGCAGAGGAAACAAGCTGGACAGGGTGATTATTATCGTGCCGTCAAAGAGTTGACAGTAGCTGCACATGCAAAGAGGAAGGAACAGTGGAGGCTCAACTAAATGTTAAAAACTGATTTTTTCACAAGTGATGTCACTGTTGTAAATCTGACTGATATTGTCATGTATTACATATAGCACGTCATATAGCATGTGTTCCTTGTACTGAAAGAGAGTTGAGTTGACTAAAAGAAATGTTCATGTGTTGGGAAATATATTCTACTATTAATAAAAGGTTTATTTGAGATGCCTTGTGTTTCTTTGAAATCTTGAATTGGCCTACGTCAATTTATTACATTAAAAATGCAATGAAACATTGAAATTGTACTATGTCATACGGTAAAACAAATATATATATATATAACTAAGTTATATATATATATAACTTCAAGGCATTTTTGACTAATTTCTTGCAAAAAAAATAGAACAAATGTCCATAGATGACATGCTGTAGTTGTTAAAAAACAAAATATCTAGTATTTTTGATGTAGGTGTTTATATTTTGCAACTTGTTATAGAATCCTTACAGATCAACTATTCATGGTTGTATTTAAATGTCATGAATATCAAATTGAATTTATTTCTAAAAATCACTTCGTTTTACCTTATGACATTTTCAAGGACTGTATACAAAGAAACACATTAAAATGACATATATTGTTATTTTTTATAAAGGGCACTAATAAAAACTAAAAAATACACATAGATTTACACAAAAAATGCTATATTTAATTTTTATTTTTTTACTGTTTTGAAATTCTAAAACGTCACTGACCCTGTTTACTCTGTCACAGATCCGCTGTATGTTTCAGACGCCTTTAAGGGACGTTTTAATGTGTTTTAATTTCGTGAAGCACAGACCATGCCCACATTATTTTGTTACATTCCTTTCAATGAAATTCGTATCTGATGACAACTGTAAATATATTAAATAAATTATGCTATTTACAGTCTTTGCAGTGCGTGTATTTTCACAGGTTATTGTTATGATGCCAATTTGTGGCTTAATTTAAATTGAGCAGCAATACTGCGGTTAAAGGGACATGTCAAACATGTATTTATTTATTTATTTTAATGTTGCTGAGTAATGAGTTAAAGGGTTACTTCAGGATTTAGCATTAAGCTTTGTATTAGTAGAAAACCAGTAGTATTTTCGAATTACCGTGCTTCCCCCCCTCATATCCCCCTGATATGAGAGAAAAATTAATTTTTAGTCTGGAAAAAATCCTCCGATGACGCAAAAATCGTCATTTTGCGTCATCGGAGGATTTTTGTGACAGAGCCTAAAGACTACAGCCAGTGTTCCGCATGTTTTCACCACGCCCATATGGGGCGGGATCTCACTCACAGACTGTAAAGAGAATGTCGGCCATTTTTCTGTAGAAGCTATGCTAAAGCCTAGTTCACACTACATGATTTTAAGCCCGATTTAAGCCCGATTTGCAAATCGTTGAGTCGCCGACAAGTCAGGGTGTTATCGCGTGCAAATCGCGGGCGATTAGCGGAAGATTAACGCTCGCCAATCTGTTAGTGTGAAAGAGCCAACAACGCATCAAAGACGCTCACAGACACCTCGCAGACGCGTCGCCGAGCCCAGAAAAATATCTAGCATGCTAGATATCCAGAGCTGTCGCGCGACTCAATCTCAGTGATGTCATGAGCTAGAGCCAATCAGAGCAAGGCATGGGTTGAGGTCACCGGGTAAATAGCATGGTAAATACAGGTAAATATGCGAAATGCGCGATTTTCAAACAAACACGACCAAGACGAGTTTACAGAAAGATGAGCAACATGTCGTCAAGAAAGCAATGGACTCAACAGCAAATTTTAGGAGCAAAGTTTAATCGAACTGTGGAAGGAGCATGAATGCCTTTATGATGTTGGATATGAGATGTGAGAAAGAGAAAAGGTGGATGGAAATTACAAACGCCCTCAAACACCCAGGTAAAGCAAAATGTTATAGGTTGAAATGTACATTAAATCTAACTGTAATTCTGTTTATTGTCATTTCCGGTTCGTTTTATCGCGTGATTTTTCGTGACAAAACGTGGTTTGTAGACGAGATAGAATCGTTGGGTGACAGAGTTGTTGTCAACTCCTGTAGTGCGTCAGCTCCAGTTGCGGATCAATCACGATGTGTCGTTTGGTGTGAACGGCTCAACAACTTGAACACTCCTGATTTCACAGAGAGCAAGTCATGTAGTGTGAACTGCACAGTTCAGCCCTACGTTTTAAAATCATGTAGTGTGAACTAGGCTTAACAGGCTCTTGCCTCTTGGGCTGTGTAAAAAGTTTGTATAGTAGGCTAATCACGACGGCGGAAGATAGTTTTGAAGTTGAAATGGCAGAAGGGGATTTTGAAGATCTGTTGCGAGAATCTGATGCTCGCGGCGACCTGAGGCGGCCAGAGCGAGCGCGGCCGGAGCGAGACCTGAGCCCGCGGCCGGAGCGAGACGTGAGCCCGCGGCCTGAGCGAGACGTGAGCCCGCGGCCGGAGCGAGACGTGAGCCCGCGGCCGGAGCGAGACGTGAGCCCGGCCACACTCGAGCTGGGGCGGACTGGCAGTGTCAGTGCTCTCGCTGTGTGCCGAGGTATAGAGTCCTATTATATTGCTGTCAAGAATCTCAGCGATGCCATTTTCTTCTGGAGGTGATCGCTGAATCCACAGAACTTTGTGTAAAAATGTTAATATTAAAAATTTTAATTAAAAGTTATAACTCACATATGGTTGTGGTTATTTTTATAAACCTTTAGTTTTACTAGAGTTTGTATTAGCCTAGAGAATGTATTAGCTTAGAGAAATTGTGATTTCAATAGGAGGAAAACAGTTCATATGCAGAGCTACTAAGCTAACGTTACTCTGTTGACATGGTCATGCCTCGCATCATATTTTTAATGTGAAAGTGTAAGTTGTGTTATATACATTAGGCTAGTACATCCCGGTACAACGCAATTCAGCACCATTTCGATGGAAATTTATAAAATAACTCAAGATGTATCAAAGCAAGCATATTTGTATCCATTTTTCGGATTCTGCCGTCTGTAACCGGTAGGCGTGGTTTGGGAGTGGCCTCGTAAGCAGCAAAGCAAGGGCATTCTGGGAGTTGTTGTCTTTCAGCCACATGAGTAAAAAATACATTTTCTGCCTTTTCTCAGTCTAGAATGCTTCAATTTCAAAAATAATTTCACATTTCTACTATATAAATGACCAATATTAAATACACATTCATCTTCCCAGAGGTGAAGTATCCCTTTAAAGCATCAAGCATACAGTACACTCCATAAATGTTCCTAAATAGAGGGGGAAATTGATAAGCCATAGCTTATGGATCCAGTGATTTACCCACAGCATTTATATAGGGGAATGTTCAACAAACATATTCATTAGCTAACAGGTATGAAAGCAACAAAAAAAAAAAAAAAAAGGCAAATGTGCATGCATGCAGGACAGCTGTATTTGCACACTGTGGAAGATCTGCCCACACAGTCCCACCGTCCACATTATGAACATTCAATCTCAGGAAGGAAGAAAAAACTATAGAATAAGTTACATGTTAATGAAGAACATTTGCAATGTATAAATGTTTCTTTCCCATTGGCCAGTTTGGTCTTCATACCTGTGCTCTCCATCTAATGTAATCATGTTATATTAGTAAATAAATGTCACAGTTGTAATACCTTTTTATAGTAAGACCAATTTAACACACCATTACCCTTCATTGTGAAATTTTCACATCTTCTCTTGTGTTCCTTTATTGAGCAGCTATCAGGATATTGGTTATCCTGCAAAGTTTTTGATTTGTCTAACTTTAATTGCATCAATTTGCTGTGGTAGACCTAACAACAATGACACCAGTAACAATAATGACACTTAATTTATAGACCTTTTTTTAATATGTTCCTAACGGTTAGCAGACGACAACAATGAATGCACATGATGTGATGAATAACAAGTAAAGAGAATATGTTCAAGGATTAGTTCACTTTCAAAAAATGTGTTTGCTGATAATTTACTCACCCCCATGTCATCCAAGATATCCATGTCTTTCTTTCTTCAGTCGAAAAGAAATTAAGGTTTTTGAGGAAAACATTCCTGAGTGAGTAAATTATTAGCAAAAAATTGTTTGAAAGTGAACTAATCCTTTAATGAGTTTCATACCAGTGAAATGAAGAGAACTGGCATAATTTATATTACATAAAAAGAGGCCCAAACACATTACATTTTATTTATAAAACTCATAGACCATTGTGTAATATTTCTTTTGTTAAAGAGGTCAGCAAAAAAGTAAACAATAAAGCATTTCCTATTGTTTTAGAGAGGGTCATGCTATTTATGTGAGGTGACAAATGATTAAGAGGTTAGTGATGTAGGTGAAAATTAGACATAGAGAATATCAGTATATTTGTAATAATTCATCATCACTATATCATATGTTCTGCTTATTTCAGTAATACAATTTGTGGTTGCACTTTCCACTCTGTGTTTTTCACAGGACTTTAATCACTAAAGACAAAGTGTTCTCTAAATGTCCAATACAAGACATTAGATACACAACATTCAAGTTCATGCTACTGAGGTACAATGTTTGAGGGACTTACATTGCATTTCAAGGTACACATTTTAAAGTCTTATCAGTTTTTGCTTTCCCTGGGAATCGACCGTATGACTTTGGCGTTGCAAGCACCAACACTATACTGTTTGAGCTACAGGAATGCTTGATAACATGGTTTGATCACTTGGTTGATCAAATGAGTATATGCTTCTAAGAAGATACAGTAGTAAATACAGAATTGTTCTGAAAGAAACAAAGAAATTCTTTTTGTTATTTTATAAATCTTTTGAAAATGTTACAAGTTCATGAGATAACTAACTTCATGACCCTATAACAGCTAAGCATTGCTGCTTTATATCCAGGGAAAATGATACGGACGGTCAGCTGGTTGTTCAAAAAAGAGATCTAAATATCATAGCAGAGTAAAATAAGCTGATAAGTATTTTTATATAAAAAATAATTGATCCATTATAAAATTAGGCTATATGCAGATCATAAATGCAACTTGTTGAAAAAATGTAAATGACTTTGCAATTTATGTTTCTTTTAGGTAGCCTACTTTACCTTAATCTACATCTGTTGTTATTTGTGATTAGAACTCATGACAACACAAGTGCGCTGACAAGTCTGTTCATCCAATGAAACCGAATCACCATTTTTAACATAGACGTGGTTTCTGAGCTTGACATTAAAGTATTTTAAACTTCTTTGAAAATGCGTCAAAAACGAAGGAATGTCATACACTGCAAAAAAAAAGCGCTTTATTCGCATACCGTGTATACAACTGGTGAAATATTCGTTTTTAATCAGTGATCCGTAAAATAGGGCATGAATCTGTCGCTGTTAACATCTGCTGGAAATCCAGGTAAAACTATCTACGTGCACGCGCGCGTCCCCAGATAACATGATCCCCAGTTGATCCGTAACACCGGTATAATATTGACGAACATTCACCAGACACAACCCACCGTTCACCAAAACAAGATGGTGAAAACTAACATGATGTATGAGGCGTTTGCCCTGTTGATCGTGAGACCGATTACAGCAGTTCATAGCCTAATACATCACTACTGAACCATTTTCCTTAAAAAGTGAGTCACTGGACAACGGCCAGTTTCGATTTGAGACATTTTCGGATTATTTGAGGGTGCTGTGTTAATTGCTGGGCCGAGTCAGCTGTCCTCACTCAGTTATTGAGCATATATATGTAGTGTGCGCGCTCTCGCGGAAGCGTCAGCGGAAGCGTTTCAGCCTCCTCGGGTAAAGACCATCGACTCTCCCTGTGCGACTCCACCGAGCAACGACATCAGCAAAGCACTTAAGTATCTACATCTCCCTTTCCTTCCTACTTTTATCCTATCTCCCTTAAACAACATGTGCTTTCAATACATTCCAGTTGTCACTGGACAACGCTCACTCATCACGCACAGAAGGCAGTGCAATACTGCTAATCTGCGTCCTATTCTCTTATCCTCACACTCACCTCTCACTCTTTCTATGGGTCTATGGAACTGCCAATCAGAAGTCAATAAAGCTGACTTCATTCCAGCCTTTGCATCTCATTCTACTCTTAATATCTTGGGCTTGACTGAGACCTGGATCCGTCCAGAAGACTCAGCAACCCCTGCTGCTCTCTCTAACAACTTCTCTTTCTCTCACACCCCTCGCCAGTCGGGGAGGGGTGGGGGCACTGGTCTTCTCATTTCTAACAATTGGAAATACTCAACTCTCTCTTCTCTATGCAATAACAACTCATTTGAATATCATGCTATTACACTTACAATTCCCATTAAGATCCATGTTGTAGTTATTTATCGCCCCCCAGGTCAACTGGGAAGCTTTGTAGAGGAGCTAGATGTGCTGCTGTCCTCTTTCCCTGAGGATGGCACTCCACTGGTAGTCTTTGGTGATTTCAACATTCATCTAGAGAAGCCGTATGCTATAGACTTCATCTCTCTCCTAGCCTCATTTGATCTCACACGGCTCATCACCACAGGTACTCACAAGTCATGTAACCAACTGGACCTGGTTTACACACGCAACTGCATCACAGACAACATTTCGGTGAAAACTCTCCATGTCTCGCATCACTTCCTCATTACTTTCAATCTAAAACTCACTACCCATGCTCCAGCAACCTCCCACCATTTACTTTCAGACGAAACCTCCGCTCACTCTCTCCCTCCCATCTTTCCTCTGCTGTGTCATCTTCTCTTCCCTCACCCTCAAAATTCTCATCTCTGGACGTGAATACCGCAACGGATACTTTTTGCTCCACTTTAACTTCTTCTTTAGACACTATCTGCCCTCTCTCCTCCACCACCACCACCACCCACCTCCTCACTAACTGCTGATGATTTTGCTAACTTCTTCACTAACAAAACAACAACTATCAGCAGTCAGTTCTCTAATCCACACACGCAGGAACCTAGACCAACCACGCCCACAGCCAATAACCTTCTCTCCTCCTTCTCTCCACTAACCGAGGAAGAGGTATCTAAACTTCTCCTCTCCAGTCATCCTACCACCTGCCCTCTAGATCCCATCCCTTCACACCTTCTTCAAGCCATCTCTCCCACACTTCTACCAGCTCTCACACACATTATCAACTCATCCCTACACGCTGGCATTTTCCCTACAGCATTTAAGCAGGCTCGGGTAACTCCACTGCTTAAAAAACCAACATTAAACACATCACTCTTAGAGAATTACAGACATATCTCTCTCCTACCATTCATTGCGAAAACACTTGAACGAGTTGCTTTCAACCAAGTATCATCCTTCCTGTCTCTGAACAACCAGCTGGATGTCAACCAATCCGGATTCAAGAAGGGGCATTCAACCGAGACCGCATTACTGTCAGTCACAGAAGCCCTGCGGATCGCAAAAGCTGCCTCCAAATCATCAGTTCTCATTCTGCTGGACCTGTCTGCTGCCTTCGACACTGTGAATCATAAGATCCTTCTGTCCACTCTCTCATCACTGGGCATCACTGGAACCGCCCTCCACTGGTTTGAGTCCTATCTCACAGGTAAGTCCTTCAGGGTCACATGGAGAGGCGAGGTATCCAAAGCACATCAACTGACTACAGGGGTTCCCCAGGGTTCAGTGCTTGGACCCCTCCTCTTCTCCATTTACACCACATCACTGGGACCCATCATACAGACACATGGTTTCTCTTACAATTGCTATGCTGATGACACCCAGCTCTACCTCTCATTTCAACCAGATGATCCCACAGTAGCTGCTCGAATCTCAAACTGTCTGGCTGACATCTCGGCATGGATGAAGGAACATCACCTGCAGCTCAACCTGACAAAGACTGAGCTTCTCGTCCTCCCTGCCAATCCGTCTCTACAACACGACTTCACTATCCCGCTAGACTCTTCCTCAATCCCCCCAGCTTTGTGACCAGGCCCTGGTCATTTCTAGGCTTGATTACTGCAATGCTCTCCTGGCTGGACTTCCATCGTGTGCAACTAAACCTCTACAAATGATCCAGAATGCTGCAGCTCGTCTTGTCTTCAACGATCCCAAAAGGGCCCACGTCACTCCTCTGTTCATCTCTCTGCACTGGCTACCACTCGCTGCTCGCATCAAGTTCAAGGCGTTGACGCTTGCTTACAGATCGACCACAGGTTCAGCTCCCTCCTACTTCCACTCGCTCCTACGAGTCTACATCCCTACCAGAAGCCTACGATCAATCAATGAGCGACGGCTCGTGGTACCTTCACAAAGAGCCACAAAATCACTCTCCAGAACTTTCTCATTCACGGTTCCATGCTGGTGGAATGATCTGCCCACCGACATCCGAAATGCAGAATCCCTGACAGCATTCAAAAGACAACTAAAAACTCATCTCTTCCGTGAGCACTTAACATAAAACACACACACACACACACAAAAAAAAAAAAAAAAAAAAAAAAAATTCCTCACTTGTCTGGTTTATGCTACTCTGAGCAATGTTTGAACTTGGTATTTTGAGCACTTCTTGGGTTGCTATTGTCTCTTCACGATGACTCGTTTGGCTTAGTCCTCAGATGTAAGTCGCTTTGGATAAAAGCGTCTGCTAAATGCCTAAATGTAAAATGTAAATGTAAAATAACCTAAATTAAAGCTAATATTATCAAATGACCAACGTTACAATTTTAATTACCTACTGCCTACTATTCATTAGCCTACATCTACTTTCGTACCGCGATTCCCACAATGCATTGCGACGTGACGAAACGATCCTGAACTCTAAATTAAAGAACAAACTTCTTACTGCTGGGTCTCAGTAACAGCAACCCCAAAACATGGATCTCTACTACACAACCATTATAAACACTCCGATAATAACAATGCAGTGTCAGGTGAGTAGCCTACACACATAAGCACAATAGTAGTGTGTTACACTAATACCCCTTTTCCACCAACAAGAACCGGGTGCTGGTTCAGAGCCAGAGCTGGTTCGGAGTTGGTTCGACTGACAAGCTTACTAAGAACCGGTTTGCCTTTCCACCGGCTTGAGAGCCACAACAGAGCCAGGTCTTACGTCACTGCATACGTCTCATGTTGCCCAGCAACGCCAGTGCGGTAGCGCCAAACACAAACACGCCAGGCTTGTTCGAGATGCATCGGCTTCTCGCAGATCGATCGCCGCATGACATCAAAACACTGCGAAAGCGATCCAAAAGCACAAGGAGTCGTATGGTCTCCAAACACTCCCGCAGCTCCGATCGGTCCGCGCCGCTCCGATGCATCTCGAACAAGCCTTCTATCAACCATGGCGGCCGTTGCGTTACTATTGATGCGCATGGCTTTGCGAACCTAACGTACATCGGCATCCAAACACGGTGAATACAACGTGTTCGTGCAGCTCGCCATAACTTGCATAAACGGAGATTACAATCGAGCTGCCATTAGCTCGATTAGCTGCTAATTCAAAAATGGCGGTCACAAGTTTCTGTTCGTCTTGTTGGCCACGGTAACCCCGCCCCCAGCCGCTGACGTAAGCGGTTCTTACTTCTAGACCAGCAATGATTTGGTGCTACTTAAAGGTGCTCTAAGCGATGTCACGCGTTTTTATGGCCAAAACATTTTTTGTCACATACAGCAAACATCTACTCACTATCCGCTAGCTGCCTTTCCCCTGAACACACTGTAAAAAAAAAGCTTTTTGTCTCTGTGGACATCACAGGCTCCACAAACGGCTACAAAAACAAACTCTAGCGACCCGCTCTAAGAAACATAACAAACTGTTCCAGCCAATAACGACAAGAAGGGGTTTGGGGGTGGGTTTGAGGGGTTAGTGCGCGGATGAGGAGGAGGGAGGGTCTAGCTAGCCTCCGTTTTGTTTGACAATAGTTCGAACGTCAACAAGAAGTGACGTCACCCAGGATCGCTTAGAGAACCTTTAAAGGGATACTCCACTGGTTTTTCATATTAAACTATGTTATTCCATTAACTAAGACGAGTTGATACATACCTCTCTCATCTCAGTGTGTGCACTATATCTCTCTGTATTGCCGCAAAACTATGTTAGCACTTAGCTTAGCCCAGTGCATTAAATATGGGCCAAAAAGAGAAGCGACCAAACACTTCCTCGTTTTCCCTATTTAAACACAGTTACTCGAGTAAATGGTAATGGTAAATGGACTGCATTTATATAGCGCTTTCACAGACCCAATGGCCCCCAAAGCGCTTTACATTTGCCTCACATTCACCCATTTACACACACATTCATACACCGACGGCGGTGTCAGCCATACAGGGCGCCATCCAGCTCGTCGGGAGCATCTGGGGTTAGGTGTCTTGCTCATGGACACCTCGACACTTGGTCAGGTGGAACCGGGGATTGAACCACCAACCTTTCGGTTCGCAGACAATCTGCATGAACCACTGAGCCACTGCCGCCCCAATAGAGTAGTGTAACTCGACCTAGGCTGAAAAATAAAACGTTGTGATTTTCTAAGCGTTTAAAATTGATGACTATATTGCCCCCGGTTATTTACATCAATTTTAAACGCTTAGAAAAGCGCAACGTTTTATTTTGTGTCACCAGCCTAGGTCGAGTTACACTACTCGAGTAACTGTGTTTAAATAGGGAAAACGAGGAAGTGTTTGGTCGCTTCTCTTTTTTTTCGGCCCATATTTAATGCACTGTGCTAGCTAAGTGCTAACATAGTTTTGCGGCAATACAGAGAGATATAGTGCACGCACTGAGACGAGAGAGGTATGTATCAACTCGTCTTAGTTAAGGGAAAAACATAGTTTAATATGAAAAACCGGTGGAGTATCCCTTTAAGAACCACTTTTACTGGTTCGGAGCTGGTGCTACTACAACACAATTCACATTAGCCTAGTAATAATAATTTACTGCAGTAACGCACAGTACCTTGACTGAGTCCAGAGTGGATGAGGGACATCAGCACTAAAAGCAGAAGAAACACATATGAAGCTTTTCCATTCATTCAACACAATGTAAATCACACACTGAAACATGTCTAGAGTTTATTCTACATGAACTGAAAGTGTTTTTCTGTCCTGATGCTCATTCAGAGGAGAACTGATGGATTATTCTCCAGCATTTAACATTGTGACACACAATGACGTCACAGGACTCGTGAACTGATACGAGAGTCGATTCACTGATTCACTGATAGATTCACTGATGTGATCAAAAACAATCCAGTTGTATCACGCTCCACAGCGTCACCAGTGCATTTGATTATAACTGTGAGTTGGTGCTTGGGATTTATCATGGATTCACTTCGAATTTTACTACGTTGCTTTGATGGCCGTAAATGCATTATTTTATTTTTCGAATAATAATAAACAGTTTTGAATATTCGCGAACACCCTTAATTGTGACTTGATAGTAAAATAATGTGGACATAGTATAGTACATATAAGCGTACAGATGAAATGACCAAACCCAGAAAGAAAAGCTTCTGCAAGTGACCTCATGCTTCTGGTCTAAGATCATTTTCACACCTCGTGTGTTTCAGCTCTTCAAGATCTCTCGCCTCTCAGAAATAATTCATATGTCGACACTAAATGATCTCAGTTCCTCCTCCTAAAAGGACCCACAAACAAACCATATTCAGACCACAGTATTTTAATGTGTTGACCGCTTCAGTCTCTCAAACAAACGAGTGTGAAAAAGCCCTTAAACCACATTAAAAATGTATCAATATATTTCCAAAATATCAAAAGTGAACAAACTCCATCGCACACCTGCAGATATGAGCAGATAAGGAACTTTCGCACACTATCGTTACTTGCAATTTAAAATATCTAACAAAACGTTGTGTGTGAATAAATATTTTAAATTGCAAGTAACGATAGTGTGTGGGAGTTCCTTATCTGCAAAATATCAAAAGTAAAATATAAAGACATATAGATCAAGTACAGTTTTCAATCAAGACATTTCTCAAAAAAAAAAATTTTGCAAAACATGATTAAATGAATATGTTTAAAATGACAATAAAAGTCTGAGATACTTTCTGCTTGTCCAGCATTGGTGGAACATGTTCTTATGTCGACATGATGAACTTATTCTGGGTTATTCTGACACACGTGTGAATGACATCATTCAACAACTAAATATGAAGTTCAGGCGAACTGGTTAAAAATAACTGAAACGTGTCTCAGAAAAGAGAAGTTATTTCTGAGAAAAGCTCTACTTTGTTTGATAAACTGTTCGTCCATTGAAATGACAATGAAATTTGAGTTTCCAAATCTTCAAATTTTTGCAATTATTTCTCAATAAGAGAGTCAGAGAGAAAGAGAAGTGATAGAGAAGCTAATTGTGTGTTCGTTTGTGTATTGTGTAATATTAATATTAATATGTTTATGATCATATGGTGCATTAAAGTCCTCCTGGAAGTTTGTTTTTACGAGCTCAGAAAACTCAAAGAATGAGCATTATGTGTGTAATCATCATTCAACAATAACTCATATCAACACAAATACATCTGATTTATCTGAACTACTTGAAATAGGAAGAAATATATTACAACAAAACTAATCATAAATACACACATTGCCTCCATCTTTCACATGCATTATCACACAGATAAATACATCATCAAACTCTTCATCTGATCAACACATAACAACATCACATTGAATCTGATCAATAAATAATACAATAAGCAGTGATGCTGTGAATTCATAGACTCTCCTACACAACAATCATTATTTTATCCCATCTTCAGCTGAATACATTGCATTAGAAACAGAGAAAAGAGGATTATGAATATGATCAGATACTCACAGATGAGAGGCAGTGCACTGGAGCCCATACTGTCACATTAATAGACTGTTGTAACAGCGCTGTGTGATAAAACACACACTTCCTGTGTTTGAAAGAAGAGATGAGGGAGGAGACACAACTACACACAGAAATACACACATAAAGAAAAGAGAGATCCAGTCGAAGATATTTAACTACTCATTTATTCAAGTTGTTTCAAATCATACTTTCCAGATCAGTTCTGATGGAGATTCTTCTCACTGTTATTTTGTTCGTTCACAACACACACACACCACACACACACACCAACACACCACACACACACACACACACACACACACACACACACAGACACACACACACACACACACACAGACACAGACCACAACACACACACAACACACACAACACACACACACACACACACACACACACACACACACACACACACACACACACACACACACACACACACACACACACACACACACACACACACACACACACACACACACACACACACACACACACACAGTGATGAGGATTATTAGGAGGTCATGATTGATAAGGGAAGGTCTTTGGCTCCATGACTCCAGGGTTACACCGCTACTCTTTACGAGAAGTGCCATGGTATTTTTAATGACCACAGAGAGTCAGGACTCGGTTTAACGGCTCATTCGGAGGACGGTGCTCTTTGACAGTAAAGTGTCCTCATCACTACACTGGGGCGTTAGGGACTCATATAAATAAAACCCTAACAGCTCCTCCAGCAGAAGACTAGTTTACCCATGAGTCTCCCATCCAGGTACTGACCAGACTAAACCCTGCTGAGCTCCAGTGGGAAACCAGTCTTGGGCCACAGGGTGATACAGTTGCTGGCCTCAAATCTCAAATCCGAGAGCTTTCTGACCCCACATAGACAGCAATACAACAACCACTTTCAAGGCCCAGAAAGGTAGTAAAGACGTCATTAAAATAGTCTGTGTGACTCCAGATGTTCAACCTTAATTTTATTTTGTCTAAACCCTATCATGAAAAACACCTGAACAAACTAATCAAGATCTTCAGGATTACTAGAAATATACAGACATTTGAGTTCGATCAGGGTTCTTACTATTGTTCAAGAGAGCAAATCCAAATAAGTAAAAATCCACACTTATTTATTTAGTAATTTGTTTATACAGAACATTTGAAACATAATAAAACTGACATGTTTACTAATTACTCAGACGAGTGATCTAGAACAAACAACATGATATCATTATCGAGCTATTGGAAGAACATACACAACACACACACACACAACACTTTTTCTTTTTTTTACAGTTTATGGTTATGACAAAAATAGTTTTCACAGGTTTATAAACAAACATTTTATAACAAAATCAATACATTGGGGAATGCCCCAGGGATGAGTTCCTGAAGTTTATATATATAATATATATATATATATATATATATATATATATATATACTATATATATATATATATTATTTTATATGATTTTCTGTTTTTTATTTATGATATAGGTAAGCAATAAGAGTATTGCCTGGAAAAGCATATTACAAAAGTGAAATTGGAACGGTTAAATAAACAAGTTAATATTATGTAACTTATATTATAGACACATATTGTCTGTTTTTTTTTTTATGAAAATAGTTTTAAACAAAGCCACATGAGAACAGTTGCTCGTAATGAAAGAATCTCTGAACGAATGATTCAACGACTCACTCATTACGACAGTGATTTGCTGCCCCCTACTGGAGGATTTACACTCTGAGTACAAGGATACGTTTATATGACAACGATACGCTAAAAACAGAAACGTTTTTTCTTTGTGTGACAACGTTATCAAAACGATCAAATAAACGATTTGAACGATAAAATACGACTAATAATGCCAGACAAGTAGTCGTTTATTAATGTAACACAAATTACATAATCTATCATGTTTTTGTCCGATTTCCATTCTAAGGATGTTCATCTTGATAATACTGTATTATTACTTTGTTTCTGGCTTTGTGAAGATGAAATTTACCCAGAAACATTCACTGTAATCCCAATCTTAGAATGTTCTCCTCTGATATAAAGTCACTTTTACTTCCTTTAAGAAAATGTCAAAATCTTTGAACACAAGAGCTTCGAAAACATATATCATCCTTGAGTCTGTTGAAACGAACCTTTCATTTAAAAAAGCCTATAGACTAAACACGTCATAGACGCATGTGCGGGACGTCACAATTTTCAAATTAGCATTTTTGTATTTAAACTGAGATGATAAGGGGCTCGTTTTCAAAAACTTTCACTTTGAAACGCGTTTTAAAAGTTTGCGTTTTCAGGCCCAAACACCATTGTCACATAAAAAGTCTTTCGTCCGGCTCGTTTATTCCCTGCAAAAATACCTCAATAACCTTTGTTAGTATCACAAATACATTCCACATTAAATTACAATTGGAAGAATAATGTTGGTCTATTAAAGTAGAACCAACTACAATATTTTCAAACCATATGTTGACAGAATGAGTTTTTAAACAGTTTAATAACAGATTGAAGTTTCTTCCTCTGTTACGGCTTACTGACTTTGGTCTTCAGCAAAACTGTGAAATACACACAAAAAACAATTTTCAACATTTAAACGGACAGGTCTTATTATTATTTTATTTTTTTTCACTGCAGTTATTGCTTTCATGAATGACCATCATCTGTTCAAAATATAGATTTATATAATATAAAAGACAGGCAGTAAAGGCATATCTGTCAGTGAGAGAATATGTGAATAATTTGGGAGAGAGAGAGAGTGAGTGTGAGTGTGTGTGTGTGTGTGTGTGTGTGTGTGTGTGTGTGTGTGTGTGTGTGTGTGTGTGTGTGTGTGTGTGTGTGTGTGTGTGTGTGTGTGTGGTGTTACCTCTCTCTCGCTCTGTAACATTAAGACAAAAGCAGCACGACTGTCGCTAGCAGAAACGGAGAAGCTGCCAGAAGAAAACTGAGGATTTTGAAGACAGAAATCTGATCTGAAAAACAGAAACACAAGAACATTATTGAGCAACAAAAGTTGTGTGAATGAATATAAAAGCTTTGCAATATTTTTCCTGTCTCATATTATTCCACCACCATTTCCCTTTTAGAGCTCTGTATTAAAGGAAAAGTTCATTTAAAAATACATTTTCTGTCCAAATTTACTTGTTCAAACTCGTTTGATTTTCTTTCTTGTATGGACAAAAACACAGATACATGTTTCCAAATAACTTATTTTATGTTCCACAGAGGAAGGTCATACATGTTTGGACTGATATGAGGGTGAGTAAATGAAGACAGAATAGTGTACAAGTTATTAATTTTAATGTTTAAGGGGTAAGAAAATAAATTATTCTCTCCAGAACAAAATTGTATATTTGACACTGACCACACATGAGCACAATCAGATTCATTCCTTCCCGGTTTCAAATGAAGAAAAATGAATTAATAATTTATGTAAAGTTGTGGGATGTTGTTTATAAGGTGTTGTTTGCACTAAATCTCAGTATTGTTGCGATCACATGCTGGAATACCCTTGATATCCACCAGAGGTCACTCAATCCCAGACTAGTGCCACTCTGTCATGGACTTCATTACCCATAATCCTTTGCCCGGACTCATCAGCACTCATTGTTTTCAGCTGTGTCTCATTAACCTTGTTAGCTCTTTATAAGCCTGGACAATTCAGGCATTCATCGCATTCTCTGTTCGCCTCAGACCTTAACTCGGTTATTGTTTGTTTGTGTATGACCTTTGCCTGTTTATGGACTTTGATTGTGTAATAATTTCCACTGTCGAGCCAGTACGA
Source organism: Chrosomus eos (assembly GCA_036326025.1). Taxonomy (NCBI): domain Eukaryota; kingdom Metazoa; phylum Chordata; class Actinopteri; order Cypriniformes; family Leuciscidae; genus Chrosomus; species Chrosomus eos. Next base: position 47,990 of record JAZAVI010000414.1, on the reverse strand, counting down.
GCGAGGGCTATAAACGGGTCATCTGGGGCTAATGGTTAGTGATGGCGAGATGAAGCTTCATAAAGCATTTTAGCGTTCCATCCAATTGGTTCACTCATGTGCCGAAGCTTCATGGTGCTTCATTTGCTCTATTGTGCCATCAAGTGGACAATAAATGTAAAACGTGCATTGATTATAATGACACTATGTTTGGTGTCTGAAGCATTGAATGAATTAATCAATGATGTTTGTGATGCTTATACATAAAGTATAAACTTTTATATGGTGTCTGTCTTTATGATACAATGATAGGGTCAAAAAGAAAAGTGGAAACAAGGGATATTTCAAATAGACCGCCAAACCGCGAACCAATCCCTGAAGCAGTCACGTGGTACAGGCGGCTCGCGAGGCTTCAAACGTCACCACATACGTCACCGACACAAGCCTCGATACGCGCTTCACAGAAATCATCCTGGATTACTCGAACACACGCTTCAAAGCCTCGATACGGGAGGACACATCACTACTAATGGTTTCCCACTGCGATCTTAGAGGCCATACTGGTAGCTCCAGCAGAAATAAGAGACTATATATAATAGTAAATAATAATGGTGTGGCGTTTCTCATTAAATCATCACCGTTAAAGACTCTGACTGAGATCCAGCTGTGGAGAGACTGTCCTCTCTCTGTTTTACAGGAGTAGAAACCCTCATGTGACTTTGAGACAGTAGTGATGCTCATCTCTCCTGTCGTCTGATTCTGGATCAGTGATCCGTCTTTATAGAAATCAGCGCTGAGGATCGGGGAGTTTGTAGATCGATGTAAACAGTGTAGAGTCAGAGTCTCTCTCTCAATCACAGGATCAACAGAACTCTCCAGAATCACCTCACCGTCTACAAACACAAGACATACATCAACAGCTGGTAGTGATGATACAGGCTTTATTAATCAGGGATTATACTTCAATTATTATTCAGATGTCAAAATGTTCACCATCATTAATCTGAGAAACTGATACATTTATTCACCAATAATTCATTATCAAATGTGACATTGATCAAAAAAGACATTTATAATGTTACAAAAAATATATATTTCAAATAAATGTTCTTCAAACTTTCTATTCATCACAGAAAAACAAAATGTTTTCCACAAAAATATGAACATTGATAATAATCATAAATGTTTCTTGATCATCAAATCCACTTATTAGATTGATTTCTGAAGGATCATGTGACACTGGAGTAATGATGCTGAAAATTCAGCTTTGATCACAGTAATAAATTACATTATACTCACACGTTCACAAGGAATATAAGGGTTATTAATATATATATATATATATATATATATATATATATATATATATATATATATATATATATATATATATATATATATATATATATATATGAATCCAATACTTAATGATAATATATAGTGTATTGTATTTTATTAATAGTTAAGTTATAGTTAAAATCTTGATATTCAATGTGCTGTGAAAAATAAACCTGATATTGTCATTAAGTTTGTGAATAATCACATGACTGAATTCTCAATTATAATAATTTTTAATCTTGAACAGATTGTTTTTATTATGTTTTATAGTAGTAAGAGTGATTGGACTCACCATGTACAGTGATGTTTCGAGGACGCCGTTTCTCTCCAGATTCAGACTCACACCAGTACACTCCAGTGTCAGATGTGCTGAGAGAGTCGATTACACATCGAGATCCTGTTTGTTTTGCACAAGTTTGTGTGTCTTTGTCTGTGTATCTTCTCACTGTCCATCCAGCAGAGTTACTCTGATCCTCACAGCTCAGAGAGAGAGAGTCAGAGGAGAAGTGTTGACTTCTGCTGGGATTGATGACCAGAGACACTGAAGCAGAAACACCTGAAAAGAGGAAAATCTCCATCAAAACTGACAGCACAGAGACTGCAGTGAAACACAGATCCGGATGAGCACAAGCATAAACCCTCACCAGTGATCCACAGTGTGTGTGAGCTGCTGTTGTGTGTGTGATAGGCTGGTCGTCCTCTCTCTGCTCTGCACGTATAAACTCCTGTGTGCTGTAGAGCAGCAGGACTGAGAGTGTAAGATCCTCCAGCTCCTCTGCTGCTGTCTGACAGATGATCATGATCTCTGAACCAGCTGAACGTCCAGCCTGTAGAGGAGCCTGAAACCTCACAGATCAGAGTCACTGATTCTCCTTCAGTCAGCCACGGCTGTGACTGAGACACTCGCACTGATGCCTGAGCTTCAGCTGAACAAAACATCATGAGTTACAGAGCCGTAGAGAAACTGATGGAGAAGCTGATCACAACAAACACAAACTCACCTGATACAGTCAGTGTAACAGCATCACTGATGTTTGATTTCTGTGAGTCTGATCTCTCTCCTCTACAACTGTATTTACCGCTGTGAAAATTTTCAACTTTGCTGATGTTGAACTCTTGTGTTGAGCACAGACTGACAGCATTTATGTGTTTCTGTTTATCAGCTCCAGTGCAGCAGTCTTGTTCTGTACATCGATTGTCAGAGTTTATATCCCAGTTGTTGGTTCCCTCTATTTCCCATCTGTATGTCCACTCAGTGTCTCCTCCCCACTTTATATCACATCTGAGAGTGACTGTTTCTCCTCTAAACACTCGTTCATCAGGTCGTACCGTCACCACAGCTTTAGGACTCTCTGTACAAACACAGATTATTGCATTTATAGTTTCAGAAGTTGTGTAGATATTGTCTCTGATCTGTATTTGTTGCATTACACACTACAGTCTCTCTCACCTGTAACATTTACCCACAGTGCACCACTGTATTGTGTGTAATAGACTGGTTTCCCTCTTCCAGCTCTACACCAGTACTGGCCTCCATCAGACACTGAATCAATCTTCAGGCTATATATATATTACAGGTTCTACGTTGGATTAAACTGTGAAAGGTTATAGCACTTACATTTTGTTGTCCTGCTGTTAGTTTAACTGATTCTGTGGTTCTCATTTGTAAGTCGCTTTGGGTAAAAGCGTCTGCTAAATGAATAAATGTAAATGTAAATGTAGGGGGATGTGATAAAGCCTGGAGTGGAGCAAAAGCCCGTTCCTCTCTGCACTCTAAGCGTGCTGTCATCACTCCGCTCTTGATCCACTCCGGGTTTTCCAGTCCCACTCACGGGAAAAACTGCTCCGTGTTTACACAACTTTAAAAGTTATTCTAATATGTTTATTTTTGTATATCACAAACGTCTGAATTTATAATACTATATATAACGGTTTGGAAAGTATTCTACACGTTTAATAAATGTTCCGGCTGCCCTTGCTTGCACAAGTAAACAGCAGGCCTGGCAAAGCGCACCCAGGAAAAAGGGGAAAGAAAGTTACAGAAAACAACTTCTACAAACAATTTTAAATTGCCAACAGTTAATAATAATAAATAAAAGTGCATGATGTGCAAATCGGATAACAATAAAGTGCAATATAAACATGTTTTGTCAGGGCATCACTCCCGAACCCCAGCATCAACACTCAATTGTGTGATTTAACGTCTCCCCAGTCGTTCCATGAAAACACGGAAAGCTGTGAAGTGATAAATAGGGTTGTTTCTTCTTTGGGTTGAAACATAAAAAGGTACGCAACAGGACGGACCGCTTTTAGTCTCCGCATTGTCCTCCGACTGCAACTGCTGGCGCTTTCACCGGAAAAGAGTTTACCCTACTTCCGGTCTTGGCGGCCATTTTTGTGAAATAGGCCTATCTTTTGGAGTTGTGCTGGTTGGTAGCACTTCTTTGTGTGTTGGTGCACAGACACGGTCTGGTTGAGCAGGTAAGTTAGGCCAAGCGAATATTGACTGTTTTGTTTTATGTTTACAAAGCTTTTTTTCACTGAATTAGATGTTTTAAATGCAGACACAAACATCGTGCTGTCCGGTGACATGTGCATGATTGGTCTGATGAGCAGGTAGGCTAAATAAATAGTGATTGTTTTGTTTCCTATTTTTGAAGCCTTGTTTTACTAATTAGTTTTACAAACATTGTGTACAGTATTTGTAGGTCATTTGGTCACGCCCGTTCCTATCTTGGAAGTTAGTCCAGGGTTTGTGGTTGTGTCGCAGGTAATGTGAGGTTTTTATACAGTGCTTGTAAGTGTCTTGATTTTATTTTTCTAATGAGATTTAAAGTAAACAAAATACGGTTTGTGGTTATTTTTGTGTATTGTCAATTGTGTATGCCTCCAGCGCAAGGAGTTATGAATGTTGTGAATCAAACTGGCTAGCGGGGAGATTTTTTTCCTCTTTTTTTTTCTTCTACTTTTTTGTGTATCCATCTCTTCCCAGCCTCGTGTTGCCAGCCAACTTTTGTACCCTCTGTTATATTGATGCTTTAGAACACATGAACTTGATTTGCATGAGACTTAAGTTTGCAGTGGAATTCCTTTTTGGTTTGGAGTATATTTGAGTTTGTTATACTTTTATGTAATGATTTTGGGGTTATTTGTGTAATTTATTCTTTTGCATTATTTTGAATTGTTCTTTGTGACAAAGTTGTGATTGTATTTGGGTTTATAGAGGGTTGGCTGGTTATTAACATCATTGGGGAGGGAAGGATTTCTTGTTCTACAATGTATTTTCTTTGATTATATATATTATTGTTGTATTGGTTTATTTGTCAATAAATCGTATTTTTGTGAGATGAGTTTTTTTTTCTTTTTTTGTGAGTACATTGTAGTCAGTTTTTGATCCGCCCTGCTTGAATGAGAAGTTGCCTTATACATTTAGTACAATATCAGTAAGTCAACTTAAGCAAAAGCCAAAGCACAAATCTGGTCAAACATTTATAAAAAATGTCCCTCTTTAGTTTTACCAGTGGTGCATTTGCTACTGTATGGTACATGTTGGGAATAGAAAGGACTAATTGATCTGCATTATATCTCATTGCCTTGGGTCGTCCTGGCGGGATATTGATCGAGGAAAAGAACTGTTTTCTGCTTGAGTCTGGAGTTGCTGTGTGTAATATTGAGTTTGTTCTGGACTGTTATCAAGGTTGAAGAACTATGTACATCTACATCGTCTAGAGGATCTTCTTCCACCGATGGACTGTGGCGTAGAAGTATCACCACATTCATTACATCAGACATTACACGCTCATATCATGACTATTCATTTTGTATTTATATATATATATGTATATATATATATATATATATATATATATATATATATATATATATATATATATATATATATATATATATATATTATGTTTTTGAGTCATCTGGATTATTGGTTTATGGTATGTTAATATGCTTTGGGTTTATTATTGTGCATTTCACTATTGTTGTTTTTTCCCCATTATATCTCTGCTAAGAAAATCAGTTTTCTGGTCGATTGTTTTCTTGACCTCAACCAGTTTAATGATTGTGATAATTATAATAGGATTAATTTTATGATACAGTTATGGTGCTTTTGTGTCCTTTTTGAACTCTGAAAGTTAATCACGTACTCTATAATTGCGATCAGCAGATTCAGCACATTATTATTATTATTATTATTTGTAAACAGAAGTAAATATGAAGACTCACCTGATACTGTCAGTGTAACTCCATCACTGATCTCTGAGTTCTGTTGGGTTTCAGTCTGAGTTCCTCTACATCTGTACAGACCAGCATGAGACGGATCCACAGATGTGATTATATAGATCTGGTCTTGTCCTGCGCTGTAATAGATCTGGTCTGTTCTTCTGCTGTTAACTTGATCTTTATACCAGCTGTAGCTCCAGACTCCTGTCTCCTGTATGTCACATGTGAGAGTGACTGTCTCTCCTCTGAACACACGGACATCAGGCTTCACCTTCACTACAGGTTTGGGTCTCTCTGTGAAATGAGCAAACACACACTTCATGTTTCTTTCACTGAAAAACAAACTACAAAGTAAAAGAGCACTTACCTCTCACTGTTATCTGTATTGCATTACTGTAGTCTGTATAGTAGTTTCCTCGCTGTGCTCTACACCCGTATGTTCCTCCATCAGAGACTCTCACAGAACTGATAGTTTTAGTTCCTGCATCATCACTGGATTCACGGTTTGAGTTTTTCCTCCAGAGAAACGTCCATCCAGTTGAGCTTCCCACGTCACAGCTGAGAGTAACTGTGTCTCCAGTGAACACTGAACTCTGGGGCTTTACAGTCAGAGTCGGTTTATCTGTAAGTGGACAGTGATGCAGTGTTCAGCTCATTTATAGAGTTATTGCTCATATTTTTCACTAGTCTTCTGTTTTTATTATAATTTTTTTATACAGTAAATGTAATTTATTTTGATTTAAAAGAGTGTTTGTCTTTTCTGCTTCCACTACTGACACCAAAAAGAATTACACAATTATTTTGAGAAGAAAATTCCAGAGATTTCAAAGAATAAAGTTAAAGTCTCTGGTAAGTTCAGAGAATATTAGTTATAGTTTATAGTTATAGGTTATGTGACAGACACGGGTACATTTACGGATAAGCGGATAACATCAACTTTTTATTATTAAAAATAAAATATAATAAATATCATCATACAACAAACGCTGAAGCAAAAAGGCTAAATATAAAATAATAAACTTATTCAGTCATTATTATATTTGCAAACACAGACTGTTTTTAGTTCAATCAATCTTTTTATTTTATTGGAAACATCAAAAACAATATAATTATTGTTCACAGTAATATTCTCCTCAATAGTTTAATCAATAAAAAAAAATAGATTAAAGTTTAAAAATGATTTAAATAATAATAATTGCACAACCGCCCAGTAGACTAAACATAAAATAATAATAGACGAAAATGTGTTTTATACTGTCATGATAAACCTGAATATCTCCTGTAACCATAGTGACAGTGACTAAAGTAAACATCAAAGATGGAGACGCACATAACACTGGAAAGTCACAATTTACTGGATTTTATAAAAAAACAACCTCTTAAACACACACACACACACACACACACACACACACACACACACACACCACACACACACACACACACACACACACACACACACACACACACACACACACACACACACACACACAACCACACACACAACCACACACACAACCACAACCACACACACACACACACACACACACACACACACACAAGCCGTGTTATAAGATTATAAGTGTTGAAATTTGTATATTAAATGATCATTAAACAGAAGTGAATATGAAGACTCACCTGATACAGTCAGTGTAACAGCATCACTGATGTGTGATCTCTGTGAGTCTGCCTCTCCTCTACAACTGTATTCAGCACTGCGAGACACATGATCAGCTGTGAAACTGTAATATGCTGTATATGTATAGAAAGTGTGTCCATCTTTAATCCAGCTGTAATGAGTCCACTGAATGTTTCCTCCTCCCTGTATGTCACATGTGAGAATGACTCTCTCTCCTCTGAACACACGCTGATCTGGCTTCACCGTCACTACAGGTTTCACTGAGAAACATAGAAGTAAATATTGAAAAGCATTGCAGTATCAAGATCACTTCATGAACTCAAAACTTCCTCAGGAGAAAAACTCTTAAATTAAAAATCTAGTTTGCTTGTAAATTGTAATGATTACATCAAAAATGTATGTATTGGTAAAAACTAAATGAAAGTGATATATGTCTCCAGTCTGCATGTGTTTATTGTATTATTGATCTGTTCTGACCAGTAGATGATGCTGTTTACAGTCAGAGTGTTTTAAAGATCTGAACTGGGAACTTACTAACTTCTGTCTGTCTGTTCTCAAGCACTTTTCTCTTCCAGCCAAACACTGAATGAATAAAGATTAGCATTGGTGCTCAAAATATTAATGACAGTCAAATCATGCGGCTCATTGAGGAGAGATGTGCTGAGACTTTTCTAAGCGATCGGTACGATGTTTCGCACAGTGGACTAAAAAGCGTCCAAAAAGTCCCATTGACTTAACATTGCGGAATGTTCAGAAATTCAAAACCAAACCGACGTTCACACACACACACACACACACACACACACACACACACACACACACACACACACACACACACACACACACACACACACACACACACACACACACACACACACACACACACACACACACACACACACACACACACACACCAAAGGGCTTGACAACCCAAGAACAATGCAAGAACACCATAGCAACTGCCTAGTAACACCAACTCATCCACCCAGAACACCATAGCAACCACCTAGCAACACCATAGGAACCAGTCATAACACCCTAGAAACGCCTTGGCAACTGCCTAGAAACCACCCAGAATACCTTAGCAACCGCCTAGCAACACCATAGCAACCACCCAGAACACCCTAACAACTGCCTAACAACGCCCTAGCAACCACCCAAAATACCATAGAAACTGCCTAGCAACCATCCAGAACACCCTAGCAACACCATAGCAACCACCCAAAACACCTTACCAGCCAACTAGCAACCACCCAGAACACCTTAGCAACCCACTAGAAACACCCTAGCAACCGTGCCGAATTTTGCCGCTGCAAGCTCAACTCACTTTTTCTTCAGGAAATGTACAGTCTAGCGAAATGGGCCTTTGCGCAGCCAAAACACACGACCGCAATGACGTCATTTTTCCCGCGTGCACGTTCGCACTCGTGCGGAGGCAGCGAGTATAAACCTAGCTTTACTTTTTGCATGATCTAGGAATCTGACGTGAAGTCTGCATAATCCTTCAAAATAAAGGTACTGCAACTTATGATATATACATAATGTATAAATAACAAGAACAACTTAAATTCTAAATTATGAAAGTTATTTTAGAAAACAAATATATAAAATATATAAACAATATATAATGGCAGCATTTACACAGACCTTGATTTCACACAAAAAAAGATAATAATCCACTTTATAAAACAGAAATGAGTTCTGCACAGTGAGTTTTGTTTGAATGTTTTTTGAGTCTTTGCTGCAATTGTAATTATTGACTGTCACACAACTTTTTTTGTAACAGCGCGCGCGGCTCCGCATCCGAAGATGCACGACTTCGAGCCGAATCTAGCCGAGCACGAAAGTCTCACAACGGCACCCAGTTTGTGCGTCTAAATTTGTTACTTACATTTACAAAATGAGCCTAAAATAGCAGACATAAGCCTTTAAATAAAAATAAAGGCCCATGTTTGTTTTATAAAAAATGTTCACGAAACTAAATGAAAATGTTTACAAAATATTTAATAGATATTGTTAATTTAGTTGTATAGGCTATTTATTTAGTTCTATGTCACAAATAACAATCAATCTCAAGGTTTATTGCTTTATACCATTCTTTTGTAGTGTGTTTTTGGTGAAGTGTACTCAAATTCACTGTCTGATGTGTTTGTTGCTGCAAGAAAGAAAGGACAGCCGTGGAGCTACTCCTCCAGGAAGACTCAATGTGACCGCAGACTATCTCTCTCACTGTCATATCGAGAGTTTTGAGGGGGCGGGGGGGGTGGGGGGGGAACTTCATTTATTTTGAACACATTATATATACAAAATGAATAACTGGACACAGACATATTTAGTTTTAAAACTTAGCTTTGTCAATTTAGCTAATTTCAGGTTCATTATCTTTAAGTTACTTTCTGTGAAGTTAATACATCAGGGAGACGCTATCAATATGCGGGAAGACTTGGGATGGGATATTCTCTTTCTCTCTCTCTCTCTCCTCTCTCTCTCTCTCCCCTCTCTCTCTCTCTCTCTCTCTCTCTCTCTCTCTCTCTCTCTCTCTCTCTCTCTCTCTCTCTCTCTCTCTCTCTTCTCTCTCTCTCTCCTCTCTCTCTCTCTCTCTCTCTTCTCTCTCTCTCTCTCTCTCTCTCTCTCTCTCTCTCTCTCTCTCTCTCTCTCTCTCTCTCTCTCTCTCTCTCTCCACAACAGTCTCTATGGAGGCATTCCAATTATTATCAGGTTGGTCCAGTTTTTCAGAAGTGATAATTGAGGGGTGAGGATTTTATTGATGACATGTTTAAAAAAGTTTTGGGTAAAAGGACCCATGTCTATTTGAAAGTTAAACTGTTTTGCAATATGAGGTCAATACAATACAGGACTGAAGCTGCTGTGCATTGTTCTAGTGCAATATGCTGTTGAAATGCAAGCATTTTTTGTGAAAATAAAATGTTCTGTTTTTGACTGTATTTGATTAATGTCATTGTATAAAAAGAGGTTAAAAATAAATACAAATCTTACAGACATACCATGATTTGTATACATTTTATTTCTGTCGTAAGTTGACTTGAAATGACTCGAAACTAAAATGGTAGGACTTTGGACTCGACTTGAGACTTTTTGAGGCTTTGACTTTAGACTCGACTCGGGGCCAACAATCTAGAGCTAGAGCACGGTCGGTGCACGCTTGACGCAGGGACACAGGAGAGGGCGGTGGTGGGAAAAATGGAGTCAGACGAGAGCGAGGGAAATGAAGAAGACACAAGAGGAGTTGAGAACAGGAAAAGGAAAGAGAACAGTGGTTCAAGTGATGGAAGCCAGACAAAAAGAACTGTTGAGAGATATCAAGTAGGTATGATAGCAGTAACAAGAAGCGACGGGATCTTCAAGGATTCGCACGAGGTTGGAAGATTTGTTGGAAAGAAACTTGGAGATGTTCGGTCCATTAAAATAACAACGAGTGGAATGGTTATTATTGACTGCGTGTCAAGGCGTCAGAGAGAACAAGCTCTAAAGATTAATGTGTAGATTACAGCACTGTGAAATGCTTCCCACTCGGGACAGAATACAAAAAGAAAGGAGTAATAAGTGGCGTACCGCTGTCAGTGGAAGACGAGGAGTTTCGGGCCATTGAAGGAGTGTGTGAGGCCAGAAGACTGACAAGATTCCGTCAAGGAGAAAGGGAACAAAGTACTTCTGTGCGTCTGACTTTTGTGGGAGATTTGCCAGAGAGGATATATTTAGACTATATATGCTACAGGGTGAGGTCTTATGAAAGAGCTCCATTAAGGTGCTTTTGCTGTCAGGAGTATGGACATGTGGCTGCAGTGTGTAGAGGAGTCAGGAGATGTGGGAGATGTGGGAAAAATACTAGTGAAAGAGGGGAGTGTGAAGAAGAACAAGTAAAATGCATTCACTGTTCGGGAAATCACCATGCGGGGTCAACGCAATGTCCTGAAAAAATCAAGCAGGTAAAAGTGAGTAAAATCAGAGCAGAAGAAGGGCTAACATATGCAGAAGCTACCAAGAGAATGGAACGAGCAGTAGTACAAACAGAACAGGAGCCGGAAAAGAAGGGAGATGATCAGAATAACATTATTGGCATGGACAAGAAGCGATTTCTAGGATTTATTGCTATGGTGGTCAATTGTGATGTGGAAATTAAAGGGAAATCAGAGAGGATCAAGATGGTGTTTGACGCGGCGAGAAGATTCTTGGATATTATGGATATATCAGGAGAAGAACTAGATGATACGCTGAGAAAAGAATTTATATCATCTCAGACCATTGAGTAAGACATATAGAACGGGCAGTGAACTTTAGTGTGGGCACTGTTAATATACTGCACTGGGAAAACTATTTAATTCAGTAGGTGGCGGTAATGCAACATTTTGGATGCCAACTGCCATAAAACCCCAAAAAGAAAGAAGAAGAAGACTCGACTCGGGACTTGCCTCATCTTTGACTCGACTTGACTCGGGACTCGAGGGCAAAGACTTGAGACTTACTTGTGACTTGCATAACAATGACTTTGTCCCACCCCTGTTTTCTCCTACCTGGTCTGTGGAGTGAGCGCTTACATCTCCGATCAATTTAAAAACTTGAAGTCACTGGAGGCTCACCTGCAGTTCACAAATGGATGGGTGCATATGCAGATCTACAAAGTAAACGCGGAGAAAACAATCGTTCGCACTAAGGTAACGACGTGGCTGTGTTTACAAGAGGTAAAAACGATATAATACTGTTCGTTTTCTCACACAAACCGCTCGTTTCGTGTCTTAGGCCATCAATGTGTACTTACATTTACGAGTCATTAAATCATGTTTAATTTGGACTTCTCTGTGTATGCTTTTTAAGGTGGACCCCATAGATCTGCATTATATGACTGACAGACAAGAACGGTTTGACCTAAAAATATCAAAATTGAAAATACTGTGGACACAAAGGCACCTACATCTTGGATGCCCTTGAGGTAAGCTAAAACATATCAAAAATTAATTTCAAAGTGAACTATCCCTTTAAAGTCTTATCAGTTCTTGCCTTCCCTGGGAATCGAACCCAAGACTTTGGCGTTGCAAGCACCAACACTACTGTTTGAGCTACAGGAATGCTTGATAACATGGTTTGATCACTTGGTTGATCAAATGAGTATATGCTTCTAAGAAGATACAGCAGTAAATACAGAATTGTTCTGAAAGAAACAAAGAAATTCTTTTTTTATTTTATAAATCTTTTGAAAATGTTACAAGTTCATGAGATAACTAACTTCATGACCCTATAACAGCTAAGCATTGCTGCTTTATATCCAGGGAAAATGATACGGACGTGTCAGCTGGTTGTTCAAAAAAGAGATCTAAATATCATAGCAGAGTAAAATAAGCTGATAAGTATTTTTATATAAAAAATAATTGATCCATTATAAAATTAGGCTATATGCAGATCGATAAATGCAACTTGTTGAAAATATGTAAATGACTTGCAATGACACTGCAATTTATGTTTCTTTTAGGTAGCCTACTTTAACTTAATCTACATCTGTTGTTATTTGTGATTAGAACTCATGACAACACAAGTGCGCTGACAAGTCTGTTCATCCAATGAAACCGAATCACCATTTTTAACATAGGCGTGGTTTCTGAGCTTGACACTAAAGTATTTTAAACTTCTTTGAAAATGCGTCAAATACGAAGGAATGTCATACACTGCAAAAACAAAGCGCTTTATTCGCATACCGTGTATACAACTGGTGAAATATTCGTTTTTAATCGGTGATCCGTAAAATAGGGCATGAATCTGTCGCTGTTAACATCTGCTGGAAATCCAGGTAAAACTATCTGCGTGCACGCGCGCATCCCCAGTTAACATGATCCCCAGTTGATCCGTAACACCGGTATAATATTGACGAACATTCACCAGACACAACACACCGTTCACCAAAACAAGATGGTGAAAACTAACATGATGTATGAGGCGTTTGCCCTGTTGATCGTGAGACCGATTACAACCAGGGTTCTAAATTAACTTTTTGATCACCAGCCAATGTGGCTGGTAACTTTCTAAAGTTACCAGCCAATCAGAATTTCCACTAGCTAAATTTTTTTCCGGTGAAAAAAAGAGAAATTATGAGTGCCACTGAATGCATTTGATCATTTTATTAACATTGTTGGCATGGAAAACACATAAAATACAATACAACACAGAAAGTGCAAACATTTCATTTCAAGTTTGGGATCTATCTATCTATCTATCTATCTATCTATCTATCTATAATCTATCTATCTATCTATCTATTAGGGATGTGCACGAATATTCAAATTTTCGATCTGTAATTATTATTCAAAAAAATAAAATACTATTCGAATTTTAATTTTTTTTTCACAGTTATAATTAAGTGCACTTGGTGGAGCTGTGTTTAACAAGTGGATTATTTGTATTTGATCACATAATGTTGTTGTCTGCCTTGCGAAGTTTGCTTAGATGAAAATGATAGCCTATTAAAAAATGGAATTACTTTTAATCAATTATTAATTAAACTGAGTTATAATATCACCACCACAATGAGAAATCACATGAAATCCAAAGAAACAGCAGTTGATTGATTAAGCAGCTATCCATCACTGCATTAACGACTGCAGGTAAGCAGCTGTACCCCGATGGAATCGTGATACGAGATGATACCTTCTGGTAGCAAAATAATTTTGAGGGAGACAGGTTTAAGCACAGAAAACGCAAAGTGCTGTCACTTTGCACACAAACACACGCGCGCGTCTCTGCAACGTCTGTCAGCGCAGCGCGTTTTCTCACTCGAGCATGATATTTTTTTTTCCTCAACTTGAACGTGAAACAATATAAACACAATCATATACTGCGTTTTTCCCCGTCCACGCTGCTTGAGCTTAAATGCTTTTGTTTATATTTTTTGTTTACACATATTGTTTAATGTTTTAATATTGTTATCTCTTGTTAAACAACATTTAAATTTAAACCCAGAAGTCTGTCCCAACCACTGCCGCATTTAGTTTAATCTTAACTTTTTACTTGACTTTACTTGGTCCCTCCTCTTTCAGTCTAGGCTCCCTGCTCTGGCTCCGTTCGTTCTTCGTCTTCCTTGTGTTTTCTGGTGGATGCTCCGTTCGTTTCCATGATCATTTTCACGCTGCCAATGGGCGTATGAAACGTCATCACATAGCATTACGGCACAGTGTTCATGGGAAATGTAGGAAGTACTGCCAGGGGGATAAATGACCGAGAACAGAACCTTATGCATCACCGGCCAAACTGGCTAGTAAGTTTTTATTAACACCCGCCAAAACTAATTTTTACCCGCATTTGGCGGGTTGGCGGGTGTTAATTTAGAACCCTGATTACAACAGTTCATAATACAGCACTACTGAACCATTTTCCTTAAAATAACCTAAATTAAAGCTAATATTATCAAATGACCAACGTTACAATTTTAATTACCTACTGCCTACTATAGAGGGAATGCGTATGACGTCACCATCAGCTGGAGTGATTCCGGTCACGCCCACTCGAGTGGCAAAAAGACTGAGCGGCAGCATTGGTTTTCAGCGTGAATGCCGTGAAAAACACAAAAAACACATCTAAAATGGGAAAGAGCTTTGCGATTGACTGTACAACTACATTTGACTAGAAATCTGAGGTATATTTTTACAGACTGCCAAAAGCTACAGAACAGAGAAGCAAATGGATCGATGCAATTCATAGAAACAACTTGACTCCAGGCAGAGAAAGGTGGATTTGCAGTTATCATTGAGCACGTTTACATGCACACCAGTAAGATGATAACTCACAAATATCAGCTTATTGAAATAACCAGTTTCCCGTTTACATGCAAACCAGTAACCACGACAACACAAGTAAACCGTGTTTACATGACTTTATTAATAAATCAGGCCATGACCCTGTGTGACGACAAAACAATCATGTGCGTATCTGACTCTGAGTATTTCATTTGTTTTGTCGGTTGATGTTAAATAAAGCTTGCAACATGTCAGCGGGAAACTTACAGCTGGTATATTATCCTCTCATGCAGTTACAGATGCAGCGTTTTGACTGAACCACTTCTACTTCTGTTGCACGAGATGAGAAAAAAAAGCAGAAAGCAGGTTAATGCGTTTACATAATGCGAAGTCCGAGTAAGAGGCAAAAAACGAATCGGTTACCTAACGTAACCTCGGTTCTCTCTAGATGAGGGAACGAGTATTGCGTAAGCTAGCTTACGCTACGGGAAAGATTCCATCTTTCTGAGAAATTGAAGCCAAAAATTATCCTATAATTTTGTATCCATTGTCAACGCAGTTCAGCTGCAGCAGACCATGAGAGGGCTAGCTAGCCGCTCATTGGTTCGCTCACGGAGAACTGCTTAAGCCTATGAGGGAGCGCGAGTGAACCCGCGAACAATGAGAGTCTGACTCGCTCTCATTACGTCACCGCCCGCCGAAACGGGTGTGGACGAGACTATAAATATCCCGAAATAGGCTGAATAATCTGTTTTTTCTATATACTGAAGCGAAAATCGCCAGTAGCACAAGCACGGCCAGGAACGCAATACTCGTTCCCTCATCTAGAGAGAACCGAGGTTACGTTAGGTAACCGATTCGTTCTCTTACGAGAGGTTCTCTCGTATTGTGTAAGCTAGCTTACGCTACGGGAACACCTGGTCAACGCCGTGCGTGCTAAGCATCCACTATTAGTCCCAGGGGGGGAACCCCGGGGAACACTGTAAGTGGGAATGAATACATGTACATGTGACAAAAGGCCAGCGGAGCGGGCCGGTGATTGTGTAGTACATAAGCACATGATAGAGAGGGACAGAGCGAACTCGGTCTGTGTAATTAACCCCCTATAGTGCAGCTCAACCAGAAGAGCTGAACATACTAGACTGCTAGTAGTTTAGCCTGCAAGGCGGGTACTTCCAGATTGTAAAATCTGACAAAGGTGGAGGGGGAAGCCCATCCCGCTGCCACGCAAATGTCGTGAATGGAAATTCCGCTGGACCATGCCCACGATGAGGCCATGCCTCTAGTGGAATGAGCCCTGATGCCCAGAGGGCATGGCAGGTCTTTTGATGCGTATGCTGCTGCAATGGCATCAACAATCCATCTGGATAGGGACTGTTTCGAGGCTGCCAACCCTTTGGTGCGCCCACCGAACGAAACAAAAAGCTGCTCGGATCGTCTGACCGGAGCAGTGCGAGTAACATATAATCTCAGGGCCCTGACCGGACATAGGAGATTAGAATTAGATTCGCTATAGAGGATATAACTTGTGCCCTGAACGGGGTGCCGATCGCTTTGGGGACATAGCCATGCCTAGGTTTGAGAACGACTAAGGAGTCATTAGGTCCAAACTCAAGACAGGACGCGCTGGTGGACAGCGCGTGTAGGTCTCCCACCCGTTTTACTGACGCGAGCGCGAGTAGAAAAACGGTCTTAAGCGACAGGTACTTTAGGTCCACGGTGCTTAACGGTTCGAATGGGGGAGCTTTCATAGCATCAAGAACTATGGAAAGGTCCCAAATCGGCACCGAAGGGGGGCGAGGGGGGTTCATCCTTCTAGCTCCCCTGAGGAAGCGGACTACCAACCCATCTTTGCCCAGTGACTGGCCGCGCCGGGGTTCAGCAAACGCCGCGACGGCTGCCACATACACCTTAAGAGTGGACGAGGATCTGCCCTTGTCCAGCATCTCTTGGAGAAAATTTAGCAAGCAGGGAACCTCGCATAACCGTGGGTCCAGACCCTTTTCGGTGCACCACTTTGAGAACACAGACCATTTTGACGCATAGAGCCTTCTGGTAGAAGCCGCTCTAGCCTGTATGATCGTGTTTAACACTCCCTCTGGCAAAGCAACGGGTAGTTGTTGATCACCCACGCGTGTAGCGCCCAGCGCTCTGGGTGGGGATGCCAGATCGTGCCGCGAGCTTGGGAGAGGAGATCTGCTCTGACTGGAATGGGCCACGGCGCTGTCTGTGACAGCTGCGTGAGCTCCGGAAACCAAGTCTGACCCTCCCAGCGCGGGGCTATGAGGAGCACCGAGTGCTGCGCTTCTCTGATTCTCTGAAGCACCTGTGGTATCAGAGAGACCGGAGGGAAAGCATAAAGCGGGCGGCTGGGCCAGGTTTGGCTAGCGCGTCCTCGCTCTTTGAGAAAAATATTGGGCAGTGGGTGTTCTCCGCCGAGGCGAAGAGGTCCACCTCTGCTCTGCCGAATAGACGCCACAGTTTCTGAACTGTAAGAGGATGCAGGGACCATTCCCCGGGGGGAATGGGGTTCCTGGACAGGCTGTCTGGACCGTCGTTCAGATGTCCCGGCACGTGCGTCGCTCTGAGCGAGAGCAGGTGACACTGAGACCAAACTAGGATGCGTTCTGTCAGCTGGAAAAGATTCCTGGATCTGACTCCGCCCTGACGGTTTAGATAGGAGACCACGGCCATATTGTCCGAACGGATCACACGTGGTGGCCCTGAATGCGCGGGAGAAAACGCATGAGCGCGTTCTCGACCGCCAACATCTCCAAACAGTTTATGTGTAGGAGGCTCTCTTTGAGCTGACCAGGGGCCGAAGGCCGGTGAGCCCTCGCAGACCGCTCCCCAACCCGTGTTGGAGGCGTCTGTCGAGATGACTTTTCGGCGTGAAACTGTCCCCATGGAAACGCCCTGCTGAAACCATTCTGCCACTGACCATGGCTGCAGAGCTGTGATACAGGTCTGCGTCACTTTTATCAGCTGGTGGCCCGTGGTCCACGCTCGGTGAGACACACGGCTCTTCAACCAGAGCTGAAGCGGGCGCATGCGCAGTAACCCCAGCTGGAGTACCCCGGAGGCTGAGGCCATACAACCCAACGCTCTCTGAAATGTTTTCAAAGGCGTGAGTCTGTTCATCTGAAAAGATGCGGCGAGACGCTGCACACGGTGCGCGCGCTGCGTTGACAGACGCGCCGTCATCGTGACCGAGTCCAGCTCTATACCCAAGAAGGAGATAGTCTGACTGGGTTGTAGTACGCTCTTTGTCCAGTTGACAGAGAGGCCCAAAGCTTTCAGATGGTCGAGGAGAACTGTACGATGAGACAGTAACTCTCTCTGAGATTGTGCCAAAATCAGCCAGTCGTCCAAGTAGTTCAGTATTCGCAGCCCCTGACTCCGCAGGGGGGCGAGCGCCGTATCCATGCACTTCGTGAACGTACGGGGTGCCAGGGATAGGCCGAACGGTAGGACGGTGTATTGATAAACCCGCCTTCGAAGGCGAAACGTAAGAATGGCCTGTGAAGGGGATTTATCTGGATCTGGAAGTATGCATCTTTCAGATCTAGTGATATGAACCAGTCCCCCTGGCGCACATGCGCGAGGAGTTTTCTGATAGTGACATTTTGAACGGTCTCTTTATGAGAACTTTGTTCAGAGATCTGAGGTCTAATATTGGTCTGAGACCGCCGTCTTTCTTGGGGACAAGAAAATAACGGCCGTAAAACCCGACTCGCTCATAGCCAGAGGCACCCTCTCTATAGCCTTCTTGCACAACAGACTTGCTATCTCTGAACGGAGCAGTGACACTGCTTCTGGGTTACGTAGTTTCTAGCCGCGCTCGGAAGCGAGGAGGGCGGCGACGAAACTGTAAGCGATAGCCTAGCTTTATTGTGTTTAACACCCACTGGGAGATTCCCGGAATAGCTTCCCACGCTTTGAAGCGTGACGCTAGGGGGTGAATGGCTACATGGTCCCCATTGCTGCACTTCGCGGGCTGCGTGAGCGCGCTGATAGTGTTTATAACAGCGGGACTTACACTTGGAGAGGAGTTTAAGGGCCCTGTGACAGAGTGAACAGAGGTGAGACGTGCACACGGGCTTGTGGGCGCGCTTATGCACTCTGAGACTCGAGCGGGCTTGGCCCGCTTTATGAGAGTGGACTCTGTGTGAGACAGGGGAACTGAAGTGCTTTTGTGTATGAGTGAACACAGTGTTGTGGGCACATTTCGTACACAAGAGGCTTTTATGCTCTTTTTGAGATTTTCTCTGGGTCGCCGTGAAAACGGCGTTTGTGCTCATGCAAGCGGGAAGAGAGACCGGCTTGGTTATGGCAGAAAACACTGCTGTAGTAGCCGCCTGGGCGGGGACTAACAGAGGGCGAAACTTTGACGGCGGTCGGCCGCAGCGGGAGAGCGCCGTCTTTTTCTTCTCAGCTGTGCTAGGCAGACTTTGGTTGCTCGGGTTTCAGCCGATTCTAGGCCGAGGCCCCCGAGGAGGCGGCGGCCTGTGACGGCTGTCAGAGCGGGAACGCGGGCGGCCGCCCTGGCGTCGCTGAACAGTCTGGTTGTGCTGAGCTGTGCGCTGGGGTGGGGCTTCGTGCAGGAGGCTGATCACGTGGGCGGCCTGCAGAGGAGCTAGCGCGACGAGGCAGAAAGAGGTTCATGGCCTGAGAAGCTTTCTGTACTTCGGAGAAAGCGGTCGACGATACCCGTGACGGCAGATCCGAAGAGGCGCGGCCTGAGAAGGGGCGAGAAGCGGAGAGTGGCTGGTGTGAGAGGGATAAGCGAGCGCGACTTCCGAGAATCTCCCCATGTTGGCGCAGGAGTGAGCCATAGGTGGGTCCTCCTCTGAGGACTGAACCCAGGACACAGTGATGAGCGGCGGCCATGTGCATTTCCCCAGGGCTAGACAGCAGCAGACGCTTGTTGAGCAGCGAAGGGCAAAGGCGTCCTCGACCAAGTTCCGCCCACTGTTCGCGGAGAGCATGAGACGGGGGCTGAGCACTGTCTTATGTCATTGGAATGGACGTCCCATGCAAGGCGTTCTTTCGGCGATGGGCAACAGAGCGGCCACTCGGCGGCAACTGTTCGTCCGGAAGCGGCGGAGAAGGAGAGCGGGAGGCTACAGGCTCCGGCGGAATGAACGCTTCTTGCTGGGGCTCCGGCGGCCTCTGAGCGCGGCGTTTCTTCTTCCGCGGCGCAGACAGAGGCGGCTTGAGAGCATTTTTAGCGGCCAACAGTCGAGCCCGCAGGGTCAACATAGGCATTGTATCGCAGAAGTCGCAGCCGCCATCGGCGAGGGCGACTTCGGCGTGCTCCGGTCCGAGGAGAGGGCGCAGATGACGTGGCGGTCTCCAGCCTCGAGGGGAGCGCGGCAGGAGCCGCAGGAATTCCGAGACATCTTTAAAAAGACGCTCGCTCTTTTAGATACAATAGGAAATAACTCTGAGTAAAGGATACACTCCGTCGGATGGCGCTAGCTCACAGGACGGCTGAAGGTGGCGAAGACGGCCGGCTTCCTCAGTCTCCCAAACGCTCGCTAGAGATGCCTTCTCGACGACGGCGGCTTCTCTCTCAGGATCAGCAGATGCAGGTAGCGTCGCTGAAGGATGAAAAAATCAGATTATTCAGCCTATTTCGGGATATTTATAGTCTCGTCCACACCCGTTTCGGCGGGCGGTGACGTAATGAGAGCGAGTCAGACTCTCATTGGTCGCGGGTTCACTCGCGCTCCCTCATAGGCTTAAGCAGTTCTCCGTGAGCGAACCAATGAGCGGCTAGCTAGCCCTCTCATGGTCTGCTGCAGCTGAACTGCGTTGACAATGGATACAAAATTATAGGATAATTTTTGGCTTCAATTTCTCAGAAAGATGGATCTTTCCCGTAGCGTAAGCTAGCTTACGCAATACGAGAGAACCTCTCGTAAGAGAACTACCGTGTCGACCGGTTTATGCTTAAGCCGGTTATGACCCTACTCCGATAAAAGAAAACGGGTTTCCGTGTTTACATGACCACACGCGTTGTCATGACAAAAAACTATAGGCTACAAGTTTTAGGGCTGGACGATATGATTATAGCCTATAACATTGATATGAGTGATCACCTGGATTTAGACGTACTTGTATTTATATGAAGCGTTCACAGACAAATTTGCTTTACGTATTTCCCCGGCGTCGAAATCAGGCACATAAATGTCAGGAAACACAATGGCTGCGTGTCAATATCCATGGATCACTGGATGTTTGGTAGGCCTAAATTGTAAGGAACACTTATATCGAGTCCAAACATCGTTTGTTTTACTCTCGTTTCCGCAGTTTCCCCTATTAAATCCAGTCACGCAGCAGCTCTTTTGCCACTCAGTCCAGCTGAGGGGGCGTGTTCCCGTGGGACACGTGACATCAATGCATTCCCTCTATACTGAACCTACATCTACTTTCGTACCGCGATTCCCACAATGCATTGCGACATATTGCATTATATCCTTCATCGCACATATTGTGTCTGGTAACTTTATATCTTATAGCAGAATATTATATTACTGTTAAGCCTACTATGGATATTAAAATACGCCGAACCATGAATGACCTTTGCAGCAAAAAAAAAAACCGTGAAAATCAGTTCAGTATTCAGTGAGATATGATTAATATAATGCACTGACGGCTCATTTCACCTGCCATTCAGATTACACTGTGCGGAGCGGATGACCGGTTTAAGATGGCGGCTCCAATTCTCGTCCGTGCCAATAGGCAGTAGCGGTCGACAGGGCGTCTACCTATATGATGTCTATGCCTACACACATAAGCACAATAGTAGTGTAACACTAATAGTACTAGGCATTAGCATGATGCTAGCGAAATTTATGCTAACATACTGCATTTTGTATCCATAATAGACACTCATAAAATCATAAAGCACCAGAAATACAAATGTAAACATTTACCAGGGTACTCACATGTCTCTGAACGCACACATGCACAGATAGCGACACAGAGGACAACTATGCACTTCAGAAATATCTACGATATGCAACACCTACCGTCAGTCAGCGCAAACAGGTGTCCTCTCTGTGACACCAAACAAAGGCGCTGATTGGCTGATCCCCGTTACCCCTAACATAAAATAGCTAATCCTTCTTTACAATTAACGAACTGTAGTCACGCACTGACAGAAATGCAGTACTAACTCCATAAGCTGCACTGCATACTGAATCTGGTCCTCCGATTTCAGTACAGAAGGTGTTTTTCCACAGTTTTAGAGTGTGTCCACACACCTTTACAGTCTATGGGTACTTGTACTACGCCAACGAGGTATTTTATTGTATTTGTCTGTATTTTGTGTCAGTAAAATGCCATTACATCTGTTGCACGCGCTTCTGCTGTGTGTCAATCTGATGTGACTTCTGTATTGTGTTGTTTATACTATGTTTAGTTTCCACGGTGGATTTGGAGAAAAGTCTTAAAATAAACCAGTAGCAAGAGAAGCACTTATTGTGTCTGCGTATGCTTACAGTCTGACTGAACTATTTTACAATACAATACTGTTTGTTTGATTGAATAAATAGCAGATTTCTATAATGTTTTGCAGCATAAGGAACTACAGTCAGACGATTCTGTGAAATATATGCAAAGCATGGACATAAAACATCAGCAAAGAGACAAATGTGGGATCCTGATGTATCCATCTAGACAAATAAATACTACAACACAATTCACATTAGCCTAGTTAAAACATAATTATAATTTACTGCAGTAACGCACAGTACCTTGACCGAGTCCAGAGTGGATGAGGGACATCAGCACTAAAAGCAGAAGAAACACATATGAAGCTTTTCCATTCATTCAACACAATGTAAATCACACACTGAAACATGTCTAGAGTTTATTCTACATGAACTGAAAGTGTTTTTCTGTTCTGATGCTCATTCAGAGGAGAACTGATGGATTATTCTCCAGCATTTAACATTGTGACACACAATGACGTCACAGGACTCGTGAACTGATACGAGAGTCGATTCACTGATTCACTGATAGATTCACTGATGTGATCAAATACAATCCAGTTGTAACACGCTCCACAGCGCCACCCAGTGCATTTAATTATAACTGTGAGTTTGTGCTTGGGGTTTATCATGGATTCACTTCGAATTTTACTACGTTGCTTTGCTGGCCGTAAATGCATTATTTTATTTTTCGAATAATAATAAACAGTTTTGAATATTCGCGCACACCCTTAATTGTGACTTGATAGTAAAATAATGTGGACATAGTATAGTACATATAGTAGCCTACAGATGAAATGACCAAACCCAGAAAGAAAATCTTCTGCAAGTGTCCTCATGCTTCTGGTCTAAGATCATTTTCACACCTCGTGTGTTTCAGCTCTTCAAGATCTCTCGCCTCTCAGAAATAATTCATATGTCGACACTAAATGATCTCAGTTCCTCCTAAAAGGACCCACAAACAAACCATATTCAGACCACAGTATTTTAATGTGTCGACCGCTTCAGTCTCTCAAACAAACGAGTGTGAAAAAGCCCTTAAACCACATTCAAAATGTATCAATATATTTCCAAAATATCAAAAGTGAACAAACTCCATCGCACACCTGCAGATATGAGCAGATAAGGAACTCCCGCACACTATCGTTACTTGCAATTTAAAATATCTAACAAAACGTTGTGTGTGAATAAATATTTTAAATTGCAAGTAACGATAGTGTGTGGGAGTTCTTTATCTGCAAAATATCAAAAGTAAAATTTAAAGACATATAGATCAAGTCCAGTTTTCAATCAAGACATTTCTCAAAAAAAAAAAAAAAGGTTTGCTAAACATGATTAAATGAATATGTTTAAAATGACAATAAAAGTCTGAGATACTTTCTGCTTGTCCAGCATTGGTGGAACATGTTCATATGTCGACATGATGAACTTATTCTGGGTTATTCTGACACACGTGAGAATGACATCATTCAACAACTAAATATGAAGTTCAGGCGAACTGGTTAAAAATAACTGAAACGTGTCTCAGAAAAGAGAAGTTATTTCTGAGAAAAGCTCTACTTTGTTTGATAAACTGTTCGTCCATAGAATGACAATGAAATTTGAGTTTCCAAATCTTCAAATTTTTGCAGTTATTTCTCAATAAGAGAGTCAGAGAGAACGAGAAGTGATAGAGAAGCTGATTGTGTGTTCGTTCGTGCATTGTGTAATATTAATATTAATATGTTTATGACCATATGGTGCATTAAAGTCCTCCTGGGAAGTTTGTTTTTACGAGCTCAGAAAACTCAAAGAATGAGCATTATGTGTGTAATCATCATTCAACAATAACTCATATCAACACAAATACATCTGATTTATCTGAACTACTTGAAATAGGAAGAAAGATATTACAACAAAACTAATCATAAATACATTGCCTCCATCTTTCACATGCATTATCACACAGATAAAAACATCATCAAACTCTTCATCTGATCAACACATAACAACATCACATTGAATCTGATCAATAAATAATACAATAAGCAGTGATGCTGTGAATTCATAGACTCTCCTACACAACAATCATTATTTTATCCCATCTTCAGCTGAATACATTGCATTAGAAACAGAGAAAAGAGGATTATGAATATGATCAGATACTCACAGATGAGAGGCAGTGCACTGGAGCCCATACTGGCACATTAATAGACTGTTGTAACAGCGCTGTGTGATAAAACACACACTTCCTGTGTTTGAAAGAAGAGATGAGGGAGGAGACACAACTACACACAGAAATACACACATAAAGAAAAGAGAGATCCAGTCGAAGATATTTAACTACTCATTTATTCAAGTTGAATATGAAAATCATATTTTCCAGATCAGTTCTGATGGAGATTGTTCTCACTGTTATTTTGTTCGTTCACAGACACACACACACACACACACACACACACACACACACACACACACACACACACACACACACACACACACACACACACACACACACACACACACACACACACACACACACACACACACACACACACACACACACACACACACACACACACACACACACACACACACACACACACACACACACACACACACACACACACACACACACACACACACACACACACACACACACACACACACACACAGAAGACAGACCGTGATTAAAGAGAAATCACCATGTGACATCTAATGTGTGTCTAATGTAACTCTACAACATATCAGTGAATGAAATATACAGCCTTTTTATCATAAAGTTTCTCTCCATAAAAACTAAACTGTTGCTGGTCAAAGGTGTTTCTGTTCTCAGCGCTTCGGCTCTCAGTAAAACAGCCTGGACTTGATGAACTGAAGAAACGGTTGGAGAAACAGAATCACAGAAGGCCAGATCTTCTTTAAGTGAGGGTTAGGGTTAGTAGTAAGTTAATAAAGTGAACAGGGCTCTTGTAAAATGAGTCCTGACCTTTTAAAAAGTTTCCTTAATGTGTGTTAACAGACCCTGAATCTGGAGAACATTAGGACCCTGAAACACACAAGCTGTGGACCAGCGATCTGCAGTCGACATCACAATCCCTGTTGCTGATAATAAAGTGATGCATTTCAAATAGCTTGTTTGTTTAATAAAGCATTTGTTTTACAATATGAGATACAAATCTTCATCATGAAAGTGTTTTCATCCTATTTCACAGAATTTGCAGCAATTTTACAACATTTAAAGCCCAGTGTGATTGTTTCTAAGAAAGTAAACAACGATATCAATAATAAGATATTTCACTTATCTTTTACTATATTAATTTCAAATGATCAGAGACTCAATATGAACTCATACAAATGAACTGATAGTTGGCCACAACAAGATGGCATGATGTTGCTCTCAGACAACAAACTTCCTTTTTGGACCTCAAACTTCTTCTTTAATTTTTTTAATTTTTAATTTTAGTTTGGGGGAGGAGCATCATTTCAGGAAGCAAAGCCACATGTGACACAGTGCCACCAATTGGTAAGAAAAATATCACTTTTTAACATGTTTAAATTGAAATAACTCAATCATAAATACCATCTTTCTGTCAAGACTTGAACGCACCAATAGTCAGTGTTTCTACTATCTACTGATACTCACAGGAAAGGGACACAAGCACATGTTACGGGCGGCAGGAACATGATTGGGTCATTCCCTCTGACAGTGAGGACAGTGAGCTTGAGGAGAGTCAGGAAGAGAGGATCCCTGAATCAGGAGAGACAGTCGGGAGGTCAGAGGTCAGTTAGGGGTCAGGGTCAGTCAACAAAGTAATGTGTGAACGCATGTGTATTTGGTTTATATATTTATATGAAATGTGCGAAACATTTATACATGAGGTATTAGATGTAATTAGTATTAGTTTGTTTATTTGATTGTTTGATGTTTGTGATTGGTTGGACACATTTTATGATTAATATATTATCCAAGCTCCCAATTTTTTTTTTAAACTTTTTTCCCCTCACAAAATAAAAATGCATGTCATTAGAGTTTGTCCATGATCATTTATTCTCTAAAAGGAAAGAAGTGAAAGGTTTAGAAGTGACATCTTTCATCACTTCTAAACAACCCTTTCTCACTGCCCTCCTTTTAGAGAAGAAATTAACATGGTTTTGGATTTCTAAAAAAGGAAAGTCAATGAAAATTACATAGACATTCTGTGAATCTTTGCTCATGTGATGATATTTTGAGGTTTATGAAACTAAAGATGCAGAAAAGGCATAAATGTTTCCTCTACTCGTGTTAAAACCACAGAAACAGAGCAGAAGTCAAACCACGACTATCAGCTCAACTCTATTATTAGGCCTGAAGAAATGAGTTGCTGTGAAAGCACAATCACATTTAAGTAAATTGCCAGGTCAGTTTGAAACCCTCCACAGTGTGTCCGGAAAGAGACTTGGTCAGTAGATATTTGGGAATAACCCGTTTATTTGTCACCACATATCTCAGATATTAGCAGTTTCCCTCATCGGGGGTATATGTGGCCTATATGTGGTTTTCCATAAAAATAAAAGAAAAATTAATAAGAAAAAAAAAGAAAAAAAAAAGGAAAATGTTGGTAGGTATAAACATACAAGTATTTTAAAATTGTCACATGATGCATATTTAAAGAAATACAGATATGAGATTAATAATTAAAGAAAAACAAACTTGCTGTGTCATACAGTAGAGTAAACCGTTAACAGTTTTTCTTTCAGTGAATCTGTCTGGGCTTCATGCGCACTAAGTTATTTACAACTTTAAAATGTACCTCAAGAACGAATACTTTGACAATTAAAATACACCAAAAAACAGATGAAATATACATCAACAATATACACGTCAATATAAACAACAAAGCATAAAGATAATATATAGGCGACAATACAACATCTTTCTAAAGACATGACAATCTCCTATCATTAGCTTTACAAGCTGCAAAACTGTATATTAGACGAGTCACGTAATTAGATTACGTAATTAACTAGATTAATTAGATTGTGCCCATCAAAATATAATCATAATCAATATCTGCTTTTTTTTTTTTTTTTTTTTGCTGGGCTTTCTGTGCCATAACAAACATGCCATACAATTACACCAACCAGAATAATAATGTTAAGAAGTCAAGGATAACCAACTACATCAAACACTGACCACTTAAAATAGTGAATCTTTATTTCAGTGATTCTGCTTGTTAACAGCAAATGTTCATCACTAATGTTCAATAATCACTCATTAATCACTTTAACTCTAACACTGCTCCGGTGTTTCTTTTAACACCTGCTGGTGGTTCACATATAAACACTGAGCGGTGTTAATTTTACACCGGAGATGAGACTCGAGAATGGATTTGAAGCGCGCAGGTGTTTCATCTG
The DNA here is from genome assembly GCA_036326025.1 of Chrosomus eos. Classification (NCBI taxonomy): domain Eukaryota; kingdom Metazoa; phylum Chordata; class Actinopteri; order Cypriniformes; family Leuciscidae; genus Chrosomus; species Chrosomus eos. Next base: position 20,187 of record JAZAVI010000414.1, on the reverse strand, counting down.
TGAATAGGCTATTGTAGTTTTTTTTTTTTTTTTTTTTTGCATGCATTAGTTTCTTGCATAGTAATGCAATGATGGAATCTGCATACATTTAAACATTTTACTGTAAATCTACATGTACAGTGCATGTCAAACACACGCTGGCTGTTTGGCAGAGAAGATGGTTATTCATATTACGCTGATGTTTTAAAGAGCTAGAGAGATTAGTGTCTCCATGGTGACACTTAGAAAGTTTTTAAACAAAAAATAAGCAGAAAAGATTTGTCAGATGATGTGGCTCCCTCACCTGGCTAAAGAGAGAAAACGCATCTGTGTGTAAAACTCATAGGCGACTGTGTGGCAAGTTAACAGAAACGAAACTAAAAAACATAATATGATGATTAAAGAAAAAGTCATTTTAATGATTAAAATACTAAAATGTCACCTCAAGGGTGCCGTATGGGGGAAAAGTTAGGACAATTCTGACTGACAGGGACCCCAACAAATAGGTAAAAACTAATTTACATAATCATTACACAACATGATTTATATAATATACAATAAATAACATGATTTACATTCAAACTGGACAGTTATTAGCAGTGTAACTGATCTGATTATGACAAAATAATCGAGTATCTGATGTCATGTGACAAGTCAAATGAGCTTTTCCACTCTTGCAAACAGAGGAAAGTTATGAGGTGTGGAGGGACATCATGTATCATTGGAACATCAACAGACAGGGTCCAATTTGTAATAATTTTAAAGAATACAATGCAATTAATACAAACTTTCTGACAGTGTGTGGGACATCTGACTACTTTCCAAGAAGGGGTGCACCAGTGCGCACACCACACACACACACACACACACACGTTTGTTTTTGTGACTTATGAGGACATTCCATAGGCGTAATGGTTTTTATACTGGACAAACTATATATTCTATCCCCCTACACTGCCCCTGTCCCTAAACCTACCCATCACAGGAGACATGCTGGATTTTAACATTTAAAAAAAAACATTGTTTTTTATGTTTTTTAAGCTGTTTGAAATATGAGGACGCATGCAATGTCCTCATATTTCACGTGTAAGTTGTAATACCAGTGTAATACCCATGTCATTATACACATTTGTGTCCTCATATATCACAAAAACATGCACACACACACACACACACACACACACACACACACACCACACACACACACACACACACACACACACACACACACACCACACACACACACACACACACACCACACACACACACACACACACACACACACACACACACACACACACACACACCACACACACACACACACACACACACACACACACACACACACACACACACACACACACACACACACACACACACACACACACACACACAGTGATGAGGATTATTAGGAGGTCATGATTGATAAGGGAAGGTCTTTGGCTCCAGGACTCCAGGGTTACACCGCTACTCTTTACGAGAAGTGCCATGGTATTTTTAATGACCACAGAGAGTCAGGACTCGGTTTAACGGCTCATTCGGAGGACGGTGCTCTTTGACAGTAAAGTGTCCTCATCACTACACTGGGGCGTTAGGGACCCATATAAATAAAACCCTAACAGCTCCTCCAGCAGAAGACTAGTTTACCCATGAGTCTCCCATCCAGGTACTGACCAGACTAAACCCTGGTGAGCTCCAGTGGGAAACCAGTCTTGGGCCACAGGGTGATACAGTTGCTGGCCTCAAATCTCAAATCCGAGAGCTTTCTGACCCCACATAGACAGCAATACAACAACCACTTTCAAGGCCCAGAAAGGTAGTAAAGACATCATTAAAATATTTTATGTGATTCTAGAGGTTCAACCTCAATTTTAAGAAGCGACCCTAAACCCTATCATGAAAAACACCTGAACAAACTAATCAAGATCTTCAGGATTACTAGAAATATACAGACATTTGAGTTCGATCAGGGTTCTTACTATTGTTCAAGAGAGCAAATCCAAATAAGTAAAAATCCACACTTATTTATTTGGTAATTTGTTTATACAGAACATTTGAAACATAATAAAACTGACATGTTTACTAATTACTCAGACGAGTGATCTAGAACAAACAACATGATATCATTATCGAGCTATTGGAAGAACATACACAACACACACACACACAACACTTTTTCTTTTTTTTTTTTTTCAGTTTATGGTTATGACAAAAATAGTTTTCACAGGTTTATAAACAAACATTTTATAACAAAATCAATACATTGGGGAATGCCCCAGGGATGAGTTCCTGAAGTTTGTTATATATATATATATTATTTTATATGATTTCCTGTTTTTTATTTATGATATAGGTAAGCAATAAGAGTATTGCCTGGAAAAGCATATTGCAAAAGTGAAATTGGAACGGTTAAATAAACAAGTTAATATTATGTAACTTATATTATAGACACATATTGTCTGTTTTTTTTTTAATGAAAATAGTTTTAAACAAAGCCACATGAGAACAGTTGCTCGTAATGAAAGAATCTCTGAACGAATGATTCAACGACTCACTCATTACGACAGTGATTTGCTGCCCCCTACTGGAGGATTTACACTCTGAGTACAAGGATACGTTTATATGACAACGATGCGCTAAAAACAGAAACGTTTTTTCTTTGTGTGACAACGTTATCAAAACGATCACTGTTCACACGGATCCGTAAAATATGACTAATAATGCTGTATTACGCATGCCAGACAAGTAGTCGTTTATTAATGTAACACAAATTACATAATCTATCATGTTTTTGTCCGATTTCCATTCTAAGGATGTTCATCTTGATAATACTGTATTATTACTTTGTTTCTGGCTTTGTGAAGATGAAATTTACCCAGAAACATTCACTGTAATCCCAATCTTAGAATGTTCTCCTCTGATATAAAGTCACTTTTACTTCCTTTAAGAAAATGTCAAAATCTTTGAACACAAGAGCTTCGAAAACATATATCATCCTTGAGTCTGTTGAAACAAACCTTTCATTTAAAAAAGCCTATAGACTAAACACGTCATAGACGCATGTGCGGGACGTCACAATTTTCAAATTAGCATTTTTGTATTTAAACTGAGATGATAAGGGGCTCGTTTTCAAAAACTTTCACTTTGAAACCTGTTTTTAAAAGTTTGCGTTTTCAGGCCCAAACACCATTGTCACATAAAAAGTCTTTCGTCCGGCTCGTTTATTCCCTGCAAAAATACCTCAATAACCTTTGTTAGTATCACAAATACATTCCACATTAAATTACAATTGGAAGAATAATGTTGGTCTATTAAAGTAGAACCAACTACAATATTTTCAAACCATATGTTGACAGAATGAGTTTTTAAACAGTTTAATAACAGATTGACGTTTCTTCCTCTGTTACGGCTTACTGACTTTGGTCTTCAGCAAAACTGTGAAATACACACAAAAAACAATTTTCAACATTTAAACGGACATGTCTTATTATTATTTTTTTTTTCACTGCAGTTATTGCTTTCATGAATGACCATCATCTGTTCAAAATATAGATTTATATAATATAAAAGACAGGCAGTAAAGGCATATCTGTCAGTGAGAGAATATGTGAATAATTTGGGAGAGAGAGAGAGTGAGTGTGAGTGTGTGTGTGTGTGTGTGTGTGTGTGTGTGTGTGTGTGTGTGTGTGTGTGTGTGTGTGTGTGTGTGTGTGTGTGTGTGTGTGTGTGTGTGTGTGTGTGTGTGTGTGTGTGTGTTACCTCTCTCTCGCTCTGTAACATTAAGACAAAAGCAGCACGACTGTCGCTAGCAGAAACGGAGAAGCTGCCAGAAGAAAACTGAGGATTTTGAAGACAGAAATCTGATCTGAAAAACAGAAACACAAGAACATTATTGAGCAACAAAAGTTGTGTGAATGAATATAAAAGCTTTGCAATATTTTTCCTGTCTCATATTATTCCACCACCATTTCCCTTTTAGAGCTCTGTATTAAAGGAAAGGTTCATTTAAAAATACATTTTCTGTCCAAATTTACTTGTTCAAACTCGTTTGATTTTCTTTCTTGTATGGACAAAAACACAGATACATGTTTCCAAATAACTTATTTTATGTTCCACAGAGGAAGGTCATACATGTTTGGACTGATATGAGAGTGAGTAAATGATGACAGAATAGTGTACAAGTTATTAATTTTAATGTTTAAGGGGTAAGAAAATAAATTATTCTCTCCAGAACAAAATTGTATATTTGACACTGACCACACATGAGCACAATCAGATTCATTCCTTCCCGGTTTCAAATGAAGAAAAACTAATTAATAATTTATAAAATTGTTGTTTATAAGGTGTTGTTTGCACTAAATCTCAGTATTGTTACGATCACATGCTGGAATACCCTTGATAGCCACCAGAGGTCATTCAATCCCAGACTAGTGCCACTCTGTCATGGACTTCATTACCCATAATCCTTTGCCCGGACTCATCAGCACTCATTGTTTTCAGCTGTGTCTCATTAAACTTGTTAGCTCTTTATAAGCCTGGACAATTCAGGCATTCATCGCATTCTCTGTTCGCCTCAGACCTTAACTCGGTTATTGTTTGTTTGTGTATGACCTTTGCCTGTTTATGGACTTTGATTGTGTAATAATTTCCACTGTCGAGCCAGTACGAGCGAGGGCTATAAACGGGTCATCTGGGGCTAATGGTTTCCCACTGCGATCTTAGAGGCCATACTGGTAGCTCCAGCAGAAATAAGAGACTATATATAATAGTATATAATAATGGTGTGGCGTTTCTCATTAAATCATCTCACCGTTAAAGCCTCCAGTGACTGAGATCCAGCTGTGGAGTGACTGTCCTCTCTCTGTTTTACAGGAGTAGAAACCCTCATGTGACTTTGAGACAGTAGTGATGCTCATCTCTCCTGTCGTCTGATTCTGGATCAGTGATCCGTCTTTATAGAAATCAGCGCTGAGGATCGGGGAGTTTGTAGATCGATGTAAACAGTGTAGAGTCAGAGTCTCTCTCTCAATCACAGGATCAACAGAACTCTCCAGAATCACCTCACCGTCTACAAACACAAGATATGTGTGTTTAATACTGTAAATACTGTAAGAATATAGCAATACAAATCATAAGAAAGTTACTGATATTATTTTACTTTTTTATACTAGTGTCGTGTAGTCTAACCCGATCTCATGAGAAAACGCAACTATTTTAAAAAGAGTAAACCATTCCATTAACCATTATTTCTTATTGGTTATTCACTGTCACATGGGCACTTCTCGCGATGGCATTCTCTCTTTACTATTTCCAAGGCGGATTGTTTGATAGCCACATTAGCCAATTTGCCAAAATGTAAAATCGTTACAAATTTCCATGAGAGTTTGTTAATGTGTATCAGATTTTTAACCACTGATCTAAAATCAGGTCCATTTTGCAGCTTAATCTGCAAATTTATATGGGAAGAGACTGTCCTATGAATGTGAGATGAGTCCAGTCAAATCTTTCTTTATTTTTAAGTAGAATGTAAGGGCAGATACATCTAACATCACAATAATAGATACGTCTGAAAAAGAAGAAAAAAAAACACCTCAGATTGTACAGAGGTCAGTCTGGGATCAGTTGTAAAGAACAGGAAAATTAATGTAGACTTTTTCTAAGAATTTAGATTAGAATAAGTGCAAATGTCATGACTTTAAACCGGACTCACCATGTACAGTGATGTTTCGAGGACGACGTTTCTCTCCAGATTCAGACTCACACCAGTACACTCCACTGTCAGATGTGCTGAGAGAGTCGATTACACATCGAGATCCTGTTTGTTTTGCACAAGTTTGTGTGTCTTTGTCTGTGTATCTTCTCACTGTCCATCCAGCAGAGTTACTCTGATCCTCACAGCTCAGAGAGAGAGAGTCAGAGGAGAAGTGTTGACTTCTGCTGGGATTGATGACCAGAGACACTGAAGCAGAAACACCTGAAAAGAGGAAAATCTCCATCAAAACTGACAGCACAGAGACTGCAGTGAAACACAGATCCGGATGAGCACAAGCATAAACCCTCACCAGTGATCCACAGTGTGTGTGAGCTGCTGTTGTGTGTGTGATAGGCTGGTCGTCCTCTCTCTGCTCTGCACGTATAAACTCCTGTGTGCTGTAGAGCAGCAGGACTGAGAGTGTAAGATCCTCCAGCTCCTCTGCTGCTGTCTGACAGATGATCATGATCTCTGAACCAGCTGAACGTCCAGCCTGTAGAGGAGCCTGAAACCTCACAGATCAGAGTCACTGATTCTCCTTCAGTCAGCCACGGCTGTGACTGAGACACTCGCACTGATGCCTGAGCTTCAGCTGAACAAAACATCATGAGTTACAGAGCCGTAGAGAAACTGATGGAGAAGCTGATCACAACAAACACAAACTCACCTGATACAGTCAGTGTAACAGCATCACTGCGCTGAGAGCTGTGAGTGTGTATCTCTCCTGTACAGGTGTATTTACCGCTGTGAAAGAGATCAACACTGCTGATGTTCAACTCTTGTGTTGAGGTTCGGCTGACAGTGTTTTTAATCGGTTGTTGGTTCCCTCTATTTCCCATCTGTATGTCCACTCAGTGTCTCCTCCCCACTTTATATCACATCTGAGAGTGACTGTTTCTCCTCTAAACACTCGTTCATCAGGTCGTACCGTCAGCACAGCTTTAGGACTCACTGTACAAACACAGATTATTGCATTTATAGTTTCAGAAGTTGTGTAGATATTGTCTCTGATCTGCATTTGTTGCATCACACACTACAGTCTCTCTCACCTGTAACATTTACCCACAGTGCATCACTGTATTGTGTGTAATAGACTGGTTTCCCTCTTCCAGCTCTACACCAGTACTGGCCTCCATTAGACACTGAATCAATCTTCAGGCTGTAGGAGTGTGTTTTTCTTCTTCTCTGTCTCAGTGTTTCAGTGTGTGTTTGTTCCAGTAAGAGTCCCAGTATCCAGTGGACGGATCCATGCGACAGGTCAAAGTCACTGTGTTTCCAGTCAGTGCAGCTCCTGCAGGATCTGATGTGAGTTCAGGCTTCGGCTTTAGATCTGCAGGAGAACAACAACAGATTCAGATCCTCCAGAGTCAGAGTTCACATGTGTTACACAAATCATTCAGTATTTGTCTGCAACAGTTCATACAGAAGAGAATAAGAGCTAAAATATGGATTTTAGAACAAATGTGGATTATACAATATTTACATCATTATTTAAAAGTGTTTAAAATCTTGTAGATTCAGTATAATCTCACTTTATTAGTAAAGGTAATGACTAGTAAACCGTTCCTTTGATTTTGATGAGTGATTTCTTTCAACATCTGGAGTTCATTTTCCTCTGTCATATTCAGTAAAATAATCCTGTGTGTGTGCTGTAAAATAACTGGACAGTCTGAACTTTTCTAAGCTTTAATGTATTTCTCTGGTCACGTATAAAGTGCAGTTCCCCTTCAGGGACTACCGCTGCATGTAATCTCAGTGGGAAAGCCCTTCAGCGTGACGCGTCTGTAACATGAATGAAATCCGTCAATGGAGAGATGGAGCGTCACAGCGAGTGACGTCATCGACCAGGAAGCTATAAATATCCCTGAGCACACAAGCCGCCAGCTTTCTTACTTCAGCAAGCTCTGTATGTGTCTGAAATCTGTCGATTGTGTTTGTCTGTGTTAGACAGGAGTTTCACTAAATCTATAAAAAAAAAACAATATGAGCAAACAAAAGTGACTAGCGAGCAGCAATATAGGAAGTGTTTTCCCGTACACGATATATCACTGTGGGAATTCACACGAGTTAGTGTTGCTTGTTCGGGAGTTTAGCATGGCCAGTTGGCCCTCGAGGGGTCGATTGTCAGCATTGCGAGCGTTTCCCATTGAGAACTCTGCGCTCGCGGCGATCGGTCTTTGAGGAGAGCGGTTTGCTGTGAGCTCCCCAGTGCTCGGGTCCCGCTTCTGTTGAGGCAGAGCGGCGGCGCTAGTCTTGGGGCTCGCAGATGGATCTCACTGGCGACGTTGAGACGGGCCCTGCCCTATCTCAGGCGGGATCCAGTGCCTCACACCCGGCTCTGGAAGCATGCGCTGCGGCGGTTACTTCTGCCCGGGTTGAGGCACATGATGATGTTGATTTGAGATTATCCACTTCTGAGGAGCTGGATGTCGAGAGTTTTACATCAGAGGAAACTGGTTTGTCACTCCAGTATACTGCTGAAGAGGGGCTGATGGATGTTTTATCTCGTGCTGTTGAAAAGCTCAGCATCGAGTGGCCAACTGATAGGCAGGAGTCTAGAAACAAAAGCAAACTAGACGATAGATTTCTGTCTGCACAACCTCAGCCTTCTCGCCGGTGCTTACCATTCTTCCCTGATCTTCACGCTGAGGTGTCAAAGACCTGGGTTAGACCTGTTTCTAGTAGAATTTACACCAGCCAGTCTAATGCTTATGGTAATATTTTTGGTACAAAAACTGCTGGTTATGTGACGATGCCAAAGGCTAGGGAGACGCTCGCTAGCTATCTCTCTCCTGCTTCGGCGTCTTCACTTAAAGCACCGGCTCTTCCTTCAAAACCTTTGAAAAATACTTCTGCTCTGGTGGGGAAGGCTTATTTGGCGGCGGGGCAGGCGGCCGCATGTTTACATACTATGGACATTACGCAGGCTTATCAGGCCGACCTGCTCAAAGATGCGTGTGATGGGGGTGAAATTTCTGCTGATATGATTAATGAACTTAGGCAGACTGCTGATCTTACTCTCAGGGCCACCAGGGAGACCGCTAAGTCTATTGGCCGGTCTATGGCAGCAATGGTGGCCACAGAAAGACATTTGTGGCCGACTTCAATGAAAGAAAAAGATACGACTCTTCTCTTAAATGCTCCCGTTTCGCCTGTGGGCCTCTTCGGTGACACTCTTCATTCTGTCACTGAGAGGTTCCAGGAAGAGAAAAAACAGGCAGCTGCCTTTCATAAATTTATTCCTGGGGCTGCTGAGCGAGGGCAGTCCCAGCCGCCGAGTTCAAAAAGAACGCAGCAGAAGCAGAGTGTCGCGTGTCGCGTCTCATGCCCCCCCCCCCCCCCCCCCCCCCCCCCCCCCGCAGAGAAACTGGAGGGACGAGGCGGGGCGCTCTCTCCGGGGCGACCTTCTCGGGGCAGGGCTGATCTGAGGACAGTCATTGTCACTAGGAAGGCCGCGTCGAAGGGCTCATTCTACCGGGAGTATGGCTGCTTCTACAGTTCTTCTTTCAGGAGCTTCTCTTCAGGACGTTTGTGATGCGGCAGGCTGGTCCTCACCGCACACTTTCGTCAGATTTTATTCCCTTGACCTTAGCTCCACTCCCGGGGCTCAGGTTCTCTCGTCGACTTGGGGCTCCTAATGACACATGGCGGGATTTGGTCGTATGGGGATGTGGGTATTGCGTTCCCACTGCGATTACACACAGCGGTAGTCCCTGAAGGGGAACGTCCCGGGTTACGTATGTAACCCTGTTTCCCCGAAGGGACGGACGCTGCGTGTCCTGCCATTCTCCCGGCATCCCCTTGGGTCGCTTGCTTCAGTAACTTTAAGCTTTCGGCTTGTGGGCTCAGGGGATATTTATAGCTTCCTGGTCGATGACGTCACTCGCTGTGACGCTCCATCTCTCCATTGACGGATTTCATTCATGTTTCAGACGCGTCACGCTGAAGGGCGTTCCCACTGCAATTATACGCAGCGTCCGTCCCTTCGGGGAACTAGGGTTACATACGTAACCCAGGACGTTTTGACAGCGACAGCCGTATTCTTTAGCAGGGGTGCGTCTCTGTGAATCATTCTGTGTCATTTGTTTTTTCCTTTTTTCATAACATTAGTGATCAGAGACGTCTGGCAACTGTCAATAAATATTGTAGAGGTTTAAGGTTTTGTTTCTATAAACAGTGTTTGTCTCTGAACAGTAATGTTGGGTTCTGCTCAGAACTAGTGTAACAGTTAAATGTTACTTATGGTGCTTTTCTACTACCCACCATTAGGAGACACTATTGTTCCTTTATGCTAAGTTTAAATACAGGAAGAAGAAGAAGAAGGATAGATGTGCCCATATTGTACGGAAACAGAAACCGTGAAGCATGTACTTCTGACATGTCTCTTGGAGAGAGAGAAATCCTTAAGAGGGTAACAAATAACTCTGTTTCTTTAAGCATCCTATAACCAAAGCAGTGATAGAGTTTCTAAAAGAAACACAACTAGCAAGAAGAATTTAGTTTTTTTTTTTTTTTAAGTCCCAATGTGAAAAAAAAAACACCTAAATTCTTCTTGCTAGTTGTGTGAATTGGGACTGGGGAAAGCATGGCCCAGTCCCAATTCGCATTCAATCTGACCTAAATAGTATTCGAAAATAGAATTAGTACGTCCCAAATCGTAGTGAGTTGAAATGAGTGTTTCAAAGATCCCCGGATGGTCTACTGTTTCCGGTCAGAATCCGAAGTGTAGATCGATGTACGCTAACGGCTAAATATCCCATAACGCGAACTACAAACACGAGTGAAAAGTGTTAAAAAACTACAGACATGGAGAACGCTCGAGTCTGGCGGTTATGTAGAGAGGTTTAGATAAAGAGGTTTGAGTTATTAATTATCAGTATCTAACCTGACGAAAATGTATTTATTCAATGCAGGGTTGCCAACTCTCACGCATCTGGCGTGACACTCACGCATTCAGCCTCAATCTCACAGTCTCACGCTCAACAAAGAAATCTCACGCTAAATTGGACATTCTTCTGTGCTGTATTTTTTTTTCACTCATGTGCACTAATTTCCGAATTACCTACTAGCAAGTTCAGTCTCTAACTACTGATTGGACCACTGCATTTTCTCACGAAAAATCGCGGAAAAAGATGACACTGACACCACCAGACTAGACAGAGAAGGTTACTTTTGATATGGAAAGTTTTGGCGCTTTTAAATGTGACAGATCGCTGTAGCGCGTCAGTTCAAACGGCACGTGATACAGTTGCCTACAACACCCACCCAGGGCCGGATTAACCATAGGCTACAGGCAACCAAGACCTCTAAAGGGCCCAGGGCAGCAAGGGCACGAGCAAAATACTGTATCTGGTAATCTCCCGCTTTATATTGAACAAACTGTCAACACGGGCTTTTGCGCTGCACAGAGACACGCTGCGCTACCTATGAATTTGAACGTGAGTTGAGAGCGTACATTTGGACTACGTGCCTGTCTTTTTAGCAAAAACATACCCTTCACTGCATATATACAGTGGCGTAGGTCATAGGGCGTGAGGTGCTCGAAAGCAGCTTTTGACGCGTTCGACCCGAGTTCGAATCTGCCTTTTGCCGAACTCTCTCTTCTCCCTTTCCCAACACCGAAACCGTGATATGGCTTTGTGCCTTTATAAAACAGCACAAGACTGTAATTAAGTAGACTATATAGGCATTCTGTTTGTGCTGCGTGATTTAAAGAAAAGTGCGCACTTTGCTCACGCGATCAGCATGGTGATCAGGTGTTTTTCTCCAAAATAAAAGCTTTATTTCTTGCAAGTGAAGAAATTAGGACAAAAGTATTGTAATTTTCCTATACAATAGTGTAAGTAAAATATACTTTTGAAATATTCATTTTCATTTATAGAGTACATTTATAGGCTATATGGATTTTACGTAATAGGAATAATTATATAAATCATTATTACATATTATAATAATTGTTTGCCATCCTTAAATAGACTAAAAAGATGTTAGATCCCTCTTTAATGTCCAGATACAAGTCAATGCTTTTCCTTTGTTCAATGTGCACAGTTCATGGGTTGAAGCCGGTTAAAGCTCTTAAATTTGAGCTCTCAAAGTGCACCAGCTTGAAGCATTTAACCTTAAAATGTAAAAAAAATTCTTGCGGGGGAGCATGCCCCTGGACCCTCCTAGAGGGACAGAGGTCCACCCAACATAGTTTTTAAAAAATCCTATGGGAAAGAACAATAATTTATTAACTTTTAACTCAAATTTTTTTTTTTTTTTTTTAAATCTGTAAAACTGTTAGCCTAATGCCAAATTAAAATTGGACAAACTATGCATTTGGCCTGCCTAAGGGGGGCCTACAAGACATTGTGTCCAGGGGCCTCTGAACTCTTAAATCCCCCATCTGCAGCAGCATTGTGAACTTTTGTAAAGTTTAGCAATTTCCTTTTAAATGCATCATGATATTCAAATTGCAAACACGGAGAGTCTCCGCATGAAAGACCCACGACTGGCAGGTGAACGTGCTACTCTCCTAAACGGTAGGAAATCAAATTAGACTGAATGGAGGATTTTAACTGTGACAAGATGATTGACAGGGCAGTTTACGGTGACAGGATACACACAACAGATCTGTCCATTAAATATGACGTGATAGTATGTCCCAAAGCTTGCCTACTCTTTTTTTTATAAATGTTACTGAATATATGGAATTGAGGTGTAATTAGCAGCCATTAACAGAACTATTTTTATCTGCTTCTCAGATCTGTGTTCACATGTATTTATCAGCAGTGTGAATGAGAGTAAAAGTCTCTTGATTGGTTGTGTGATCATGAAGTAGAGAGAGTTTATGAGGACAATGATGTTGAACTGACCCTTCACAGAGAGAGAAACAGCAGATCTTAATGTTGATGAGTTTGGTCTTCCATCTCTCTGTCCTTTACACCAGTACTGACCCTGATCAGACTCAGTAGCTCCTCTGATAATGACAGTGTCTCTGTTTACAGTGTAACGCTCAGACGTCTGTAATATTACACTGTCTTTATACCACTCATATCTCCAGTCACTGTGATCAGAGTTTATCACACACTTCAGATTGACTGTTTCTCCAGTAAATACAGCATTGTATGGTGTCACAGTCACTGTAGATGTGGGTAATTCTGAGAAGACAGACAGAAACACAAAATAAGAGACTCAAACAGTCTGACTGAGGACAGATGATCAAGTCCCAATGTGATCACACCTCAGTCCAGTAGATGGCGGTAATACACAAAGATTGCAAGCTGCCAATAAAATTCACTGAGAGAAGAGAAGAGAGAAGAAGAAGAAGAAAAAAAAGAAAAGAAAGAAAGAGAGAAGAAAAGAAGAAGAAGAAGAGAAGAAGAAGAAAGAAGAAGAAGATGAATAGAGGTGTTTGGTGAGAGGAAAGCATGGCCCAGTCCCAATTCGCATACAATCCGTCCTAAATAGTATTCGAAAATAAAATTAGTACGTCCCAAATCGTAGTAAGTTGAAAGGAGTGTTTCAAAGATCCCCGGATGGTTACTGCAGGTGTGCCCAACCCTGCTCCTGGCGATCGACTGTCCTGCACAGTTTATCTCTAACCCTGATCAAACGCACCTGCCTTTAATTTTCAAGTAATCCTGAAGACCTTAAATGGTTGTTAAGACCTTAATTGAAGACCTTCAGGTGTGTTTGATTAGGGTTGGAGATGAACTGCGCAGGACAGTCGATCGCCAGGAGCAGGGTTGGGCACACCTGGTCTACTGTTTCCGGTCAGAATCCGAAGTGTACATCGATGCACACGCTAACTGCTAATATTACCCATAACGCAAACAACAAACACGAGTGAAAAGTGTTAAAAAAAACTAAAGACATGGAGGACGCGCGAGTCTGGCGGTTATGTAGAGAGGTTAAGATAAAGAGGTTTGAGTTATTAATTATCAGTATCTAATATGGGTGGCACGGTACATGAAAAAACATCCGAACCATTCGATTCGCTTGTCTCGGTTCGGTGCGTGTGTGCGTCGAACGAACTGTGCGCAATATAACCTTGTGCCCGTGACCTCAGACAATACATTTCGCGCGAAATAAAATGTGTGGACATACATATGAGGCTTGTTCGACTTGAACCGGCACTGCACAGACCGATCGATGAATAACATCAAAGTACCGCGAGAGCAACGGCTCCGTATGTTTTCAATCACTCTCGCAGTACTTTGATGTCATAAACCGATTTTATGAGAGTTTATGAGGACAATGATGTTGAACTCACCCTTCACAGAGAGATAAAGAGAGCTTAATGTTGATGAGTTTGGTCTTCCATCTCTCTGTCCTTTACACCAGTACTGACCCTGATCAGACTCAGTAGTTCCTCTGATAGTGACAGTGTCTCTGTTTACAGTGTAACGCTCAGACGTCTGTAATATTACACTGTCTTTATACCACTCATATCTCCAGTCCCTGTAATGAGGGTTTATCACACACTTCAGATTGACTGTTTCTCCAGTGAATACAGGACTGTCTGGTGTCACAGTCACTGTAGATGTGGGTAAATCTGAGAAGAAACAGAAACATAAAGTGACTCAAACAGTCTGACTGAGGACAAATGATCAAGTCTCAAGGCTTGTTTGCTACACTGACGGTTTCATTCATCTCAGATAATCTGAAGAGCAGAAGCTCATGAATGAACTGAACAATTCTGGAGATAATACATTCTGAAAAGATCTGTGATTCATCATCAAATGATGAACACAACTCACCTGATACTGTCAGTGTAACTCCATCACTGATCTCTGAGTTCTGTTGGGTTTCAGTCAGAGTTCCTCTACATCTGTACAGACCAGCATGAGACGGATCCACAGATGTGATTATATAGATCTGGTCTTGTCCTGCGCTGTAATAGATCTGGTCTGTTATTCTGCTGTAAACTTGATCTTTATACCAGCTGTACCTCCAGACTCCTGTCTCCTGTATGTCACATGTGAGAGTGACTCTCTCTCCTCTGAACACACTAACATCAGGCTTCACCTTCACTACAGGTTTGGGTCTCTCTGTGAAATAAGCAAACACACACTTCATGTTCCCTTTCGAAGGGAACTCCACGATGTGTCCATCGACGCCATGGGAACGCCCCCAGCGTGAATGCGTCTGAAGCATCTATGTCAACTAGTACAATGGAAAGAATGAGCGTCACGGGCGGGTGACGTCATGACCAGGAAATGATAAAAGCACATCCGGTGCAAACCGGCATTAGCTTCTGTGCCTCAGCAAGCGATCTGTGTTATACTGTATCTGTCTATTTATTGTTGTCTGTTGCAATATATTCGGAAACGTTATGGCGAAACAAGTTTACAAGCAGTGTGTTCCTCCCTGCCCGCGTTATTTAACGGGTGGGGACACACACACAGCTTTGTGTGATTTGTTTGGGAGTGGAGCATACGGTCTCAGCCTTCGAGGGGGCTGAGTGCCAACACTGTGAGATGCTACCGCTTCGCATGCTCCGCTCTCGCCTTCACTCTTCGACAAAGAGAGTGGGCAGGCTCGCGATCCTCAGGGATCAGGACCCGCGTTTGCCGAGGCGAGAAAAAGAGTGAAAGCACACACATGGGGAAAGAGATTCACAGTTTATTTCCCCAGCATATGATGAGCTGGTGGATGTTATGTCGCGGGCTGTAGAAAAATTAAATATTGAATGGCCATCTGAGAATAAGGGCGCTCGTCCTAAGAGTAAATTAGATGAGCGCTTTTTATCTTCCACGACACTATCTCCACCGCGAGGGCTTCCTTTTTTCCCTGATTTACACAATGAGATATCTAAATCATGGAAAAAAACCATATTCAGCACGACTTTTCAGCCCTCAAGTAAACACTTATTCGAGAATAAGAGGGCTGAAAGAGTATGGTTATGAGGCGATCCCCCAGGCGGAACAGAATTTAGCCAGCTATCTTTCTCCTGGTCCCGCATCTTCTCTAAAAGCCTCGGCTTTGCCCACTAGACCGCAAAGCTTATACGGCAGCAGGTCAAGCTGGAGCGTGTCTGCATACTATGGCAGTGCTCCAGCTTTATCAAGCTGACCTGCTGGGGGATCTGGATAGGAGTGAGGGAGTCAGTCATGATGATATTCGTGAACTTCGTCGGGCTACCGATCTTTCTCTCAGGGCTACTAAGGAGACCGCCAGAGCAATTGGGCGGTCTATGGCAGCCTTGGTAGCTACTGAGAGACATTTAAGGTTGAACCTGTCTGAAATTAAAGAAAAAGATTGAGCTTTTTATTAGATGCTCCGCTTGAACCTTCTGGTCTCTTCGGCGATGCAGTCCACGCGGTCGTCGAGAGATTTCAGGAGTCAAAGAAGCAAGCTGACGCTTTTAAAAAGTTTATCCCTCGCCGTGTCCAGCCCCCTGGGGCTGCTTGGCGTGAGCAGCCCTAGCTGTCAAGCTCATCATATCGTGCGCAACAGAAAGAGTGTGTTGCGTCTCGTGCTCCTCGACAGAAACACTGGAGACAGGCGCAGCACTCTCAGTCGAAGCCTTCTAAACCGAAGCCGGATCTGAGGACTGTTCTTCAGGCGAAGAAGGCTTCATCTCTTAAAAAAAAAAAACCTGATGTTCATGCGTCAGGCCTGTAAGGACAGCCCCGACCGAAGTAGAGCGGTGTATACCTCATTATACGGTGCCCGTTCCATTTTGGGGTCCTCACGAGACTGTTCTGCCAACCCTGCCACCCTCGTGCTTCAGGGCGCAGCGGTCTCCAGCGAGTCGCCGGTGCTATGCTGCGGCACAGCATCGGTTTCGCACCCTCTGAGGGGGGTTTTAGAGCAGCCAGTTCAGGTAGTTCCTGCCATTATGTTTCAGGCTCCAGAATTACACCTCGAGAGGCTGGTTCCCTTAGTAAATTTTCTGGCAGCGTGGAAGCTTCTGCCGAATATTTCTCGTTGGGTCCTGCAGATTGTAGAGAAAGGATACAGAATCCAGTTTGGTTCTCGTCCTCCTCGTTACAACGGGGTGCTGCCCACAGTGGTGCATCCCGAGCAGGCTCTGGTAATGGAGCAAGAGGTAAAGGCCCTGTTAGCAAAGGAAGCTATAGAACAGGTGTACTCACCCGACCGAGAGTCGGGTTTTTACAGCCGTTATTTCATTGTTCCAAAAAAGGATGGAGGGTTGTGTCCCATTTTAGATCTTCGTCTGTTAAATCGGTCAGTTCAGAAACTAAAGTTCAAGATGCTGACACTCAAACAGATCGTGACTCAAATCAGATCCGAGGACTGGTTTGTCACGATAGATCTGAAGGACGCTTACTTCCATATCTCCATCCTCCCTCAGCACAGGAAGTTCCTAAGGTTTTCTTTCGGGGGCAAAGAATACCAATATCGGGTTCTTCCTTTCGGTCTAGCTTTATCACCCCGCACGTTCACGAAATGCGTGGATGCAGCTCTAGCCCCTCTCAGGCTTCAGGGCATTCGTATTCTGAACTACATCAACGACTGGCTGATTCTAGCGGAATCAGAGCAGTTGGCGGTTCGGCACCGAGGTGTCGTTCTCGCTCATATGCAGATGTTGGGTTTGAGGCTCAATGCCAAGAAGAGTGTGCTTTCTCCAGTACAGAGAACCACTTTCCTTGGTGTGGTATGGGATTCAGTGACGATGCGGGCCAATCTATCGCCCGTTCGTGTAGCTGCTATCCTGTCAGCCACCAAAGAGCTAAAGCTAGGTCAGTCACGCACTGTAAAACAGTTCGAGAGACTGTTGGGTCTATTGGCAGCAGCGTCCAACGTGATACCTTTTGGCCTGCTGTACATGAGACCTTTACAGTGGTGGCTCAGGACCAGAGGGTTCTCCCCGAGGGGAAACCCACTTCGTATGATCAAGGTCACGCGGCGATGCCTTCGTGCCTTAGTTATATGGAGGAAGCACTGGTTCTTAACCCAGGGTCCGGTGTTGGGAGCTCTTTTCCATCGTGTTACTATCTCGACAGATGCTTCCCTCACCGGCAGGGGAGCGGTAATGGAAGGCCGCTCGGTTCAGGGTCTGTGGAAAAGTCATCATCTTTCGTGGCACATAAATTGCCTGGAGATGATGGCTGTCTTCAATGCGTTGAGGCAATTTCTCCCAGACCTAAGGGGCCATCATGTGCTCGTACGAACAGACAACACATTGGTGGTCTCTTATCTGAACCGTCAGGGGGGTCTGCCGTCGCGTCCGCTTTGCAAACTGGCGCACCAGATCCTCCTGTGGTCTATGGGGAAGGTACTCTCTCTGAGGGCAGTGTATATTCCTGGAGACCAGAATATAGGAGCAGACATCCTGTCGAGGCAGGAGCTGAGGCCAGGGGACTGGAGACTCCACCTGAGGCGGTGGAGAAAATCTGGGAGTTTTAAGGCCAAGCAGAAGTGGATCTATTTGCGTCTCAGAATACGACGCATTGTCCTCTGTGGTTCTCCCTTACTCACCCAGCCCCCTGTACGGAATAAGTCTACTGCTAGTAGCACCACGCTGGCCACGTCGGATCTGGTTTACGGACCTGATCCATCTCTTAGACGGTCCTCCCTTGGAGATCCCGATCAGGAGAGACCTTCTGTCTCAGGCCGGGGGCACAATATTCACCCTCGACCAGAGATTTGGAACCTGTGGTTTGGCCTCTGAGGGGCCAACTCATAGACAGTGGTCTGTCAGCTGAGCTGCTGAGACCATTCTAAGCTCCAGGCAGCTAATAGGAAACTATATGCGCTTAAATGGAGAGTTTTTTCTATTTGGTGTCACCGACATCAGTGGGATCCTGTTAACTGTTCTGTGAACACAGTACTCGAGTTCCTGCAGGAGCGCTTTATATCAGGTCTATGTCCTTCCACGATAAAAGTCTACGTGGCAGCCATTGCCGCTTACCACGCCCTGGTGGGGGTACATCATTGGGTCGAGACCCCCTGATTACACGTTTCCTTCGTGGCAATTTGAGGCTATAATCTTGTTATAGTACTAGAAGGCCTGTCTAGGGCTCCATTCGAGCCCTTAGACTCGGTTTCAGATAAGTTTCTTACCCTTAAAAACTATCTTTCTGCTAGCTATTTCGTCCCTCAAGAGAGTTGGAGACCTTCAGGCCTTTTCGGTTTCCCCCACTTGCCTTGAGTTTGCACCGGGGATGGTCAAGGCATTCTTATATCCAAAACAGGGATACGTCCCTAAGGTGCCGACCTTGACTCCGAGGCCTATTGTGCTGCAGGCTTTCTGTCCTCCTCCTTTTACATCTGCGGACCAGGAAAGACTGAACCTCTTGTGTCCAGTGCGAGCACTGGACACTTATGTGCATCGGACATCCTCATGGAGGAAGTCTGACCAATTACTGATTTGCTTTGGATCACCTAAGAAAGCCGTGTCCTTTGGTGGTCCGAGCTCACTCGACTAGGAGTATGTCGGCTTCTAAAGCCTTACTATATGGGGTTTCTCTTCAAGAC
This sequence comes from Chrosomus eos, assembly GCA_036326025.1. Taxonomy (NCBI): domain Eukaryota; kingdom Metazoa; phylum Chordata; class Actinopteri; order Cypriniformes; family Leuciscidae; genus Chrosomus; species Chrosomus eos. Next base: position 1,025 of record JAZAVI010000414.1, on the reverse strand, counting down.
GTCTGTGATGTGGCGGGCTGGTCCTCTCCGCTCACATTCGTGAGATTTTACAGTTTAGACCTGGATGCTGCCCCAGGTTCTCAGGTGCTTAGTTACAACAGACTGACACTCAGGTACTTGGAATTCTGGCGCTTTGGGTATTCTCGTTCCCATGGCGTTGATGGACGCATCGTGGAGTTCCCTTCGAAAGGGAACGTCTCAGGTTACTAATGTAACCATAGTTCCCTGAGAACAGGGAACGAGACGATGCGTCACCCTGCCATACTTCCTGCATCCCTGTGATCGGCTTGCTTCGGCAATTTCGAAGCTAATGCCGGTTTGCACTAGCCTGGCAAGCCAGACCTATCAAGATGTTAGGTCTGGGAACTCACAATTGTTATACCTCAATCCGAGGGGCGGGATAAACGGTTGTCTTTCAAACTCTCTCTGCATGCAATAGGACAGCGCTACAACCAACCAGTTGAGTCCAATGCGTTTTCCCAGCGGAGCTAGTTGATATATTAACCTTTTGCCGTATCAGGTCGTCAAAACTCCGAACACATCTTCCTTTTTTAAGAATGACTTAAGTGACGTTCTCTTAACTCCAAGTCATCCAGAATCACGACAAATGGCGATTCGAAAGACCGCTGTTCGCCAGCAGCATCTTCTTTGTTTACAAGTAGCAGGGAAATCACCTATGGAAATCATGCGAAACCGTCACAGCTCTGCCGTCATTGTTAAGCCCGCCCACCAAACTCTATACACAATGTGATTGGCCTAACCAGTTTTTGGTTTTTCCAGCTCAAAAGTCTATGGAGAGTTGCTAGACCACACTTTGCTGCAAAATAATTTTTGCTGCCGCTAGGGTGCGTTTAGATTTCTAGGCTAGGTTTGCACCGGATGTGCTTTTATCATTTCCTGGTCATGACGTCACCCGCCCGTGACGCTCATTCTTTCCATTGGACTAGTTGACATAGATGCTTCAGACGCATTCACGCTGGGGGCGTTCTCATGGCGTCGATGGACACATCGTCCCGTTCCCTGTT